>AWUE01015444.1:0-69183 GCA_001974825.2 Corchorus olitorius
AGATGGATCGTTATTTTGAACCCATTTGCCATCCGATTCTATACCAAGGATTATGTTATTGTTTGGATCAGAAGGGAAACTTAGCAGTATTTGATATACAAGACATCGAAAATAGTTGGATTATCCACGAGAAGATTATACCAGAATCACAACGCAAGGTTCCAGCCCCTCTAACAGCACTAGTGGAACACAATGGGCAACTCTTGGTCGTTTTCATCGAATCACAGTGTCGTCCGTATATTTTTAAGTATTGCTGCATCTTTCTCTCAAAGGGCTATTGTGTCCCGATGAAGAGTTTAGGAAAGAAGGCCTTGTTCATAAGTGAAGGTGCATCTTTCTCTCAAAGGGCTATTGTTAGTGGAACTGGGAACAAAATTTTTGGTCCATTCTTGAAGAACGGATCCTTTCACTTTTACTCCTTAGCAACTAGGAAGTATCATTCTTTCTTTGACAATCTTTCTAGTAATGATGTATGGGATACGAAATTTCTTCCAAATAGCTACTGGTTACCTATGTAATTAAGATATTGGTATGCTTTTAAAATCTGGATAAATAGGGTCATGCCTTCCTACCACTATTCATGCAACATGGAGCCCAATAGCACAAGCCACACAATGGTCGCGTCTTTATGGTACAACATCACCCATATGAAAGATTAAGAAATCGAGGCACACCCTAATTATCAAGCCCATCCGCGCCATGGGGCAGATGCTTTAGTAATTTTGCTAGGGGTTTAAAATTATAGTATATTATATTAGATATTATCCCCGCGCATTCGTGTCGGGTTTTCGGTTTACGATTGGAATTGTGTAATTTCAACTTTAAGTAAAATTTTATCTTATGTAATAGTAATTAAGTTAAATGGAAGGAAATATTGTTAGGATTCTGATGTCTATATTCAAATTATAATTATCTATTGGAATAAGGAAATGGAGTTTTACTTTGATTATAATTCAATATTGTAAATATTATTTATAAAAATCAATCAATTTTGGATAAATGTTAAAAGGAGTTAAATACTGAGCATACAGCAATTTGGGGATAACTTTAATAGTAAGGTATAGATAGGAATTGTATAAATTGGGTGGGTCAATTAAACTCAACCCTTCATGGTACACCAAAATTAAAAAAATAATAAAAAGAAAAAAAAAAAAAGAACTTTTACCCTTAAACTAGTTCTATGAGAATTTGAAGACTTGAAGACTTTGTGTACGTATAAGAAGTAGCAACCTTGTTGAATTGTTATTGTTGTTCCTACTCACATAAATTAGCTTTTATTTCTCTGTTGTTATTTGTGAATTCTCGGGTTGTGATTGCAAGTTGTTAGTCACTGCTGGTCATATGGAAGCAACAAAAGAAATCGAAGAGAAAGTGGACGAAGTGGAGGAAAAATTCAGTCGGTTTAAGAAGTTTGACATACTCCCAATCACTTTTTTTCATGATCATCACTTTTTGCATTACCTATACCCCATCAACGAAATATTTCGCAGAAAATCTCTGGAAAAGATAATGAAGCAAGAGCTGAAAAGTTTGGAGCAAAGTCTTCCGAATTGGATTTTTGTAAGAGGGTACGATTCCAAAGGGAGAGGAGTGGATCTTATAAGAGCTGCAATTGCCGGTTTGGAAAACACCCCATATCGTTACGGCTTATTCTTTTTCGACATATTGATTCCGTACGATTATCCATCCAAGCCTCCCCAATTGTTCTACCACTCCATGGGCCATTCTTTGAACAACCCAAAACTTGGTCAAGATGGAAAAGTTGATGTGCCGTTTTTACAAGTTCCTTACCGGTTCAACATACTAGAAATACTTAAATTCATCCAGAATTCTATTCTTAATTACCAGGAATGTGTTCCTTCTAGTTCTAGGCATGAATTGAAGAAGAAGAGAAAATATAATTTGGATCAACAGGAGAAGAAGAAAGTAGCAGTGATTTTCAAGCAGACCTGTGAAACCATGCTGTCCATAATGGAGAAACCCCCTCAGGATTTCGGTGATTTCGTAGCAGCAGGGTATTTTCGAAAGTGGTCTAATCGAATCCTGTTGTGTTGCAAAGAGGAGATGCAGAAGCACAACTCTGTTATGGACCTCCATTTTTTCTTTAAGCTTTTGAAGGCTTTTGAAGCCAATGGGAGCTATTGCCGCCATCACTATGACCACAAATTAAAGTCATTAATTATGAACATGGACAAGGATACTGAACGGATTGATGAGACATTTTTCGAGAAATTGTTCAAGTATATGGGGTAGGAGAGGAATACCGAATACACACACTTTTAATTTCGTTAATTATTAATTTGCTTTAGAATTTATTATTCTTTTTTTTTCTTTTTTGAGATCAATATGATCCTATGATCCTTCGGTTTCGTATTATTATTGGATAAATAAATTATAGTAAAGTTTAGCTTATATTTAACCAAACTTAAAATTGTTTCAAACAATATATATGTAGCTCATAATGGGAATGTACATTAATATTCTATTTTATACCATATCTTTTATGGTTCTTTTATCGTTATTGTGGGTTTTTTTTTTCTACCGTATCTTGAAAATCCGAGGGATTCCGCTTCCGCCCATAAATTTTGCCAGCTTCTTCAATATTATTAATCTATCCTTGATTTACAGAAAATCTGTAGTTAATTGGTAACATGGACTCGAGCTTTGTATTCAACATGATCATGACTGATGTCTATTAGGTTGAGTGAAAGGAATTCAATGCTCTTTAAACTAGAGGCTATATCTATCTAGCTAGAACTAAGACATTTATGAAATTAGTGTAATTAGGTGGGAGTTATTAATCTACAATCCTTATATATTATTGCACATTTCATATCCTTTTTTTTTGCTTTTATGGTAAGTTGTAATCAAGCTGATAATTGATTGTTTGAGTGATTTGGAATTTGTAATCAAGCTGCATATTTGGTTTTAGCTTGTAATTGGTAGTATAATTAATAGTAAATGAAAATGGGCTTAAAAATTGGGCATTTCATGCTGATGGTCTTGTAATTATCAGAGCAACAATTTCTTTGACGTTTGTCTAGGTTTCCAATTTCAGGAACTAATGCTGCAAGAAGAATGAACAGAGCATTATAATGGGAAAATAGAGGATAACAATTGGTTTCCACTTTTAGTTTTATCACAAATCTCTCAACATAAAGCCCAATAACTATATCGAATCCTGTTGTGTTGACCAACAGGCACCAGGCTGAGTCATATTATATGTTGCATTTGGCAGCCTAGCAATTGTTGATGAAATCCAATTCCAAGAGTTGGCTTTGGGGCTAGAACTATATATCCAACAGCCTAACGCTTTAATTCATGGAGGGTAAATGTATTTTAAAGGCCAAAGCCCAAAATTGTTCTTTTCTTTACCAACTTAAATTACATTTGTTTCAAAAAATAACCTTGTCAATTTGATGCAGCTGCCCATAAATCTAATTGTTCTGTTCCTAAAGCTCATTAGTCTAGCTGCACAATCACTAAGCTTATCCTGCATTCCAAACTTACACCTTTCCTTTTTCCTCAATTAATTAATAATTTAGCAATTTCTCATTGATATATATTCAGCAAGGAACAAGTAGTAGTGCAAGGCAGTAGAAAACAATTGATTGCAACAGAATATACCCAGAGAAAGTATACTAGCCTTTAAACGGTCTGGGCCTTGTATATGAAATTCCAAGCTTAAATGGACAGATCAACCCTTGGGCCCTTTTCAATTGTCTATATATCGGTTTGAACATATTCCTTGTTCATAAGTGAAGGTGTATCTTTCTCTCAAAGGGCTATTGTTAGTGGAACTGGGAACAAAATTTTTGGTCCCTTAGTCTTGAAGAACAAAACTGACTCCTTTCGGTTTTACTCGTTAGCAACTAGGAAAATCCATTCTTTCTTTGACAATCTTTCTAGTGATGGATTTTTATGCTAATATGCTATAGCTTCATAATAGCTCTTGGTTACCTATGTAATTAAGAATATTGGTATGATTTTATTTGAATGTACATTATATTCAATTTTATATGACTAAATTATCATTTTCCCCTTTAACTTGTAGCGTTTGGACGTTTTGCCCCCTAAACTTCGATTTTGGACATTTTGCCCCCTAAACTTCGATTTTGGACATTTTGCACCCTAAACTTCAATTTTGGGACGTTTTGCCCCCTCAGCCTAACGGCACCATCAAGCCGCTGACGTGGCAATCCCCTTGATTTCATTAAATTATGAAGATTTTTTAAGCTTACTCTTCTGATGACAGCAGAATACCCTGAATATAATTGACTTAAACGCAAATACACACTAGAAATCAGAAAAGATTGAAAAGAGATTGTTATCAAGATCAAAGAAACCAGATTAAGCTTACAAATTCATCATCATAATATGAATTTAGAAGAGATTGTTAAAAATTACCCCACTAGCAATGATTGTCTTTGGTCCTTAATTAGATTCCTATATGTTGGTGTAATTTACAAAGCAGAGCAACCCATGTAATAATTACTTGCTATGACATACTGATAAACCCTTGTTGAGTAGGATTTTATTTATCAAGTAATAAAATCCTAGTCCTATTCGTAGAAGGATAACTAGCTTGGCTGCCCTGCTAAGCTATATATAAAATAGGGAGCTTAATTAACAATCTCAACAAGCCATCGATCTTCTGATTTGTAAGCTATATATATCAACCCTTAATATCGTCTACTCGATCGGTTGCTACAATTTTATTGTATAAAGACAATGTCGAAAGTTAACCAAGATCCGGGCAATCATCAAAGAAAGAAGAAAGAGGTAATTATTAAGGATGATTTATGGGACAGAGGCCTTCCATCAGAGCTTTTGGAATTGATATTGTCAAAGCTCATCTTTGTCGTTGACATTAAGAAATTTCAAGCTGTTTGCAAAACATGGCAGTCGATCAACGTTCCTCCTCCACGCCAGCTTCCTTCCCCACTCCCTTATGCAGATTCCTCATGTCCATTGTTGTTCCGAATCAATTATAGACAGGAGGATCATAGTTTTAGTAAATACAGAGTTATGCATCCCTTGTATAAATATACTTGGGACTTGGAATTTCCATCACAAGTAGAAGATGGTCCTAAAATAATCTACTTCTCAAAGTATGGCTGGTCACTAATGGCTCGATTTTATTGGCAACCATTTCTCTTCAATCCCTTAACTCAACAGATAATAAAACTTCCCGCTATGCCAGACTATCCTGGATTTCCACCATGCATGTTCTTCACTTGTCCACCTTCCCAGCCGGATTGCTTGGTTGTTGCAATTTCAGGTTTTGACCGCTCCATCTATGTCCATAAACTAGGCGAAGATGATTGGAAGATGCATGATTTAAAGGGTAAGATGGGTCATTGTTTTTTTGAACCCATTTGCCATCCGATTCTATACCAAGGATTATGTTATTGTTTGGATTGGAAAAGAAACTTAGCAGTATTTGATATACAAGACATTGAACATAGTTGGATTGTCCATGACACCGTTATACCATCACGACACGAGCTTGTAACAGCACTAGTGGAACACAATCGACAACTCTTGGTCGTTTCCATCGGATTGCTTGATCCTACATGTATTTTTGAGTTGGACCTGAAAACAAAATTATGTGCACCGATGAAGAGTTTAGGAAAGAATGCCTTGTTCATCAGCAAAGGTGCATCTTTCTCTCAAAGGGCTATTGTTAGAGCAACTGGGAACAAAATTTTGGTTCCAATCTTGAGGAAAATAACTGACTCCTTTCGGTTTTACTCGTTAGCAACTAACAAGTACCATTCTTTCTTTGACAATCTTTCTAGTAATCCTTTACTATATGATTTTGTATATTTTCGAAATAGCTCTTGGTTACCTATGTAATTAAGAATATTGGTATGATTTTATTTGAATGTACATTATATTCAATTTTATACTTACTACTATCTTTCATGGTGGTTATTGGTTCATAGAATTTTCCTGGTAATTCACTAGTGGTTGTCAGAATATATGCCTTATGCTTCATCTAATCAACTTTAACTTACTGTCACTGACATTACAGAAAAGAAACAGCAATCAAACTGAAGAAACAAGTAAGAAACAGTTTCATTATAGATACTGCAGCTCAACTCAAAGAACATAGATTTAATGTAACAGTTATGTTTGATGTAATGATCATGATGAACAAACAGATGAAGCATTATATTGATAAACTTAGCCCAAAAAATTTTCAAACAAAGGAAAAAAAAAGACTTATGGAGCTATAGCAAAGCTCCAATTGTACAATTATGTAAAGAAAGATGAAGAAAAATGTCCCACATCACATGATTGTTGCTTGATTCTGCAAAATTGGAAGTTGGAACTGCAGCTTGAATCAGCTAAATTCTTCTCTTCTCAGTTTAGGGTAATTTCTTACTTGTTAATTTAGCAATAAACAAGATTTCATTTGTTTGATTTTTTGGATTCACTATACAGAATAACTCCAAGAACAGTTAGAGAGTAGCCAAGCATCCCAATGAATGAAACAGGATTCTTGAATATCAAAATTGACACCACCACTGCAACAGCTCCTTTTGCATTTCCCAGCACCTAAAAAAAGCAGAATTATATATTCATCAGAAATCAGAAATCACCCAAACATGCAAAGTTTTGTTAAAATGAAATCTGATTCCTTCCCATTGAATAATACCTGGAGAGTCAAGGCACTTGTGTGTTTAGTGACCAAAAAGTTGGTCAAGTTGACAAAATATGCAAGGCAAGAATTGAAGAGCAAGTAGTAAACTATTTTGATGTCTTTTGTTGCAAGAATTACAGTCATGGCTACCACATTTCTCTCCATCAACAAAGTTAAAGGAAGCAAGATGGCTACTGCTATCGGCGCCATGTACATCAGCAAGTTCATTGAGTTAAGCTTTTCCCTGTAACCATAAACCCATTTTTATCTTTTAATTACTTTAGAAAAACATGTTACATACCTCATAATCCCCTTGATTTCATTAAATTATGAAGAATTTTTAAGCTTACTCTTCTGATGACAGCAAAATACCCTGAAGAACTGACTTAAACGCCCTTCCAGCAGTAGCTGAAATACACATTAGAAATCCGAAAAGATTGAAACTTGGTTCAGCCTACAACAGATTAAAAAGAGATTATTAACAAGATTTAAAAAAAAAAAAGATTAGGTTACAAATTAGAAGAGATTGTTAATAATTACCCCACTAGCAATGATGACTCCTGCAACAACAGGTATAAGAGTCAAGTATGTAATCCAACTCTCCCGTTTCTTGATCATCACGAAAGCTAAAATTGCTGTGAAAAATGGGGTGGTGGCACCAATAGCCTGGTTAAACGACACCGGAAGATACCGCAACGAAACGTTCCCAAGAACAACAGACATGCAGAAAACAATGCTTAACCCTGTGATTTTCAGAAACTGTTTCGTTGAACCAATGCTTTGCATGGGAACAACCTTCATAAAAGCTATGGCAACATAGCTTAGCAACGAACAGGCCAGCATGTGACACATGGTTAAGAAAATTGGGTACTTGAACCCATAGTTGCTAAGCAAATACTTGTTTAAAAGAAGAACGCCAATGTTTGAACCGTACCATGAGATCACGATCCAGATCGTGGTCCATGGAATTACAGTCTTCATGGCTTAATCTTCTTCTTTTTCTTTTTTTCTCTTTAAAAAACTCTGCCAATGGGATGATGCTAATAAGGAAGAAACAAAGGAGTCGTAATGGTAAGAAATTAAAGAAGAGCCACGCCAGTTCCATGGCAAAGTACATATTGTCCCTTGGGAAACATCTCTTTCTGTGAGTTAATGCCTTAATGGGGGGTTTTAAATCAGACAATTTAATGATTTTCTAAATGTCTGATTTTGGGGTTGCTGTCTAGTGATTATAAGCATGAAAATCTGCTTTTGTCAGCTGTTTGTAAACGTGATATAGTTTTTCTTTCAGGTATTTTTCAACTTTAAAGGCCTCATATAGGTAGTATTGAATATTGATTGACTATTGAGCATTAATTCCACGCCCCTCCTTTGCAGAGGTTTCAATCAGAATGAAGAAGCAGATATAATTCTTAAAATTTTTCCAAATAAAGCTGTTATGTCCTCCTTCTGGTCTTATATCAGTCCTTTTGCCCTGATTTTGACTTGGAATAGTAAGAGTTTAATTTGCATACCAACAAATGCCCGTCTAGCTCAGTCGGTAGAGCGCAAGGCTCTTAACCTTGTGGTCGTGGGTTCGAGCCCCACGGTGGGCGTGTTTATCTCTTTTTTGTGCCCTTAACAATGTTTTTTTCCCCCAAACAAATTAGGAGTATATGCATACCTATGTTCACAGGTCACAACCATGACTAATCTGCATTACTGGGAATATGGAATGTAAAGAAATACTAAGACTGATGCATATTTCCCAAGATTGTGTTACATTTTTTTAGCTGTCTGACATACATATAGTTGGACAGTTCTTCTATATCTACTCGTGCCTCGTGTTCTAAACGTGTAACCTGAATACTCTGTGCTTGTGCAGGACAATAAGTTATATGACAGACTTATATGACATTGCTTTATGTTATTCTACTAGAAAGGCAGTTGAAGAACCTGAAAAATGGCGAATCGAACCAAAAAGCGATTTCGAAGCACCAAAATGTGTTATCCTGTAAACACCTGAGACCACTGATTCCGGGATAGTCCATTCTATGGTTGCATAACTCTGAGGGCTTAATTTTGCAGGCCTTGACCACTTAAACTTTAAGCAAAAATCATCATCATCATAAGCTGGGATCCATGTCTTTTGATCTTCAAGAAGTTCAACCAATGTAAATGTGCCCTCAGTCATAAGGTCATTCCTAGGGCAAGCTGACCAGAAGGTGACTGAGACAACATCACCCTGCTTGAAGCTGGAATTGGAGGGTACATCTTCTTTAACATCCCCGAAACTCACGCCAAGAGGAGTTGCATCCAGGACAACTGGTGTCAGTAAGCTAATCTGCTTGTTGAGAAGGTCTGGTGGTTGTGGACCCGGTTCAACAGTTGCACCATTGATAAGAGCTGCTGCTAGTTTCTTGAACTCCTGAATGTAGGCATTAAGTGTGTGTGGACCATATAGAGTGGAGGCTCCCTGACAACAAAAATGTATAAGATAGACGCAGCATATCAACATGATTGCATTGACCTGAGAAACCGGGCAAAAGCAAGAGCCAGAAGGACTGGCATAAACAAAATAATGGAATATGAGGAATCTTGTAATACTAACCTCGTATCTCTGCACTTGATACTCCTCAAAGGTGGTAACATATTGGGAATAAGTATTTGTCAACCCTGCAATTACAATATGGACATTGCTGTCAAATTGCTTACTGCTTCCGGAAGTAAGCACCATCTTAACAGCATCTCGAAGGCGTCTGCCAGCCATGGTTGTGAATTCTGCAAGAAATGCTAGCATAAGCAAATTATAGAGCATGCAATACTTGCATGTCATTTGAGAGGTTTATCATAGTTATGAACTAATTAAGAACCTCAGGAAGATGAAACTCTTTCTTTAAAGTTCAAAATACAGTTTTAAGCTTGAATGCTATCAACAACAGCAAAACTCAAGTATAAAGGATTGCTTCTACCTGAAGGTACACTGAGAATGACAAGCTGCCCTATCCGCAAAATTTGAAGTGGAAGAATTGAGGGCTGCATGAAATTATTTATAATGAGGACAAAAGGTTACTTTATCTTCATGGAAATGCTCTGCCACTTAAAAACTTGCAAATGGTACTTGTCCCTAGATTTAAACAAAATACTTTATCATTCATCTAAATACATCAATTGATAATATTCTGCAGTTCATTCATCAATCAACCCTTTCAACAGTAAGAAACATTACATTACATGTATGTGAAGATGCTGAAGAGCACCTTTTTTTTTTTATCATTTTTCAGAAAAGCAGATTGAGGCTCCATGTGCTATATCATAGGGAATATGGTTCTAAGCCTGTTTACCACATGCATTAAGTCATTAACTGAACTCATATTTAACACTTACTGCCCAGTCATATGGTTCCTTCATTTCACCAGTATCTAGCAAAATAGGCTTGGGTTTCTGACAGTTGACCTGTTCCTCATCTGGTTTTTTAAGCAAGTTTCTAACCAATCTCCAAAAGGCATTCCCCTGAAAGGAAATGCAACAATAAAATCATTGCATACTGTTCCATCTTTCAAGGGCATTATAACAAGATTGGTAAAGTTATAGGGCATAGCTTCTCTTACTTGATCATCTCCTTGTGTGAAATCAAAAGCTCCAGGCCCATCAGTTGTTCCTGCAGCAAAAGAAAATCCCATGGCAGCAGGACATGTTTTCACTGATTCACTCCCTCCTCCCTTTTTAGAAACTGAAACTTCAAGGTTAGAGAAATCTAGATAGACATGTTGATACCCAACCTTTCCTTTCAACTTTTCCTTTGCTTTGTTAAAAAGTTCTGTGGCTTTTTCGAATTGCCTTTTCCCAATAATCTCAGTACTCTTAAATTCATCAGGATAGCTGCCAATAGATGTTAATATGGTTCCATAAGTATACGGCCTTTAAATGAACTGAGAATTTACAAAGAAAAGAAAATGATACAAGGGGTAAAAGTGATATAATGTACCCTGGGCCCCTGCCATAGCACAGTTCATTTTTCCCATTGCAGGTGCTGTGATTGAAATCACAAGACTTTCCGGTGTCTATGCAAAATGCGCCTAGTGTGTTTGGGCTGACATCACCACAATTTGACTGACAGAATGCGGATACATACTGGGGTCTTTCTGCCTGCCTTAAGGCATTCCTGACCCGTCTTGCAACGCTTAAAAATCTTGTAGCAGGACGTCCTTGAGAAGATTTGAATGAAGCAGCAAGTTCCATCAACTCATTACCTGTTTGGAATGCAGGTTCTGTATATTAGCAAAAACAGATTACATGCACCATTGTACTTGGCCTGGAACATTGTGCATGCATAACTCTATCCCTACTACTGATGGTTGTCAAATAGTTTACCTGGTTCTGACAGAAGCCGGTTAGAGACATTTATCCAGCCAACCTAAAGTCTAAAACCAGTGTAAAAAGAGGCAATATGCTTCAACAATAAGAAACTAGCTCTGTACTTTCTCATTCAATTGGTAATATAACGAAATTTGTTATAAATTCATTCCAGAAAACGCTTTTATGCAAGTTTAACTTGATTCTTATTGTATTCCTTGTAATCATACTGACACTTATAAACAAAAGACAGCTTCCTACAATTCATACACTATTCTGCAGATAACTGACAAGCAAGAATATAACTTACGTTTATCATGAACGTTAGGGACAATACTTGAAACTCTACGAGGTATTCTATCAGTTGCAGAATTGTTGAAAGGCAAGCTATACAAATCTGCCCTGATACCATTCTGTTGGAACCAATCTTCCATAAATCGTGCTGCAGCACCTTTGTTGTCACCACTAATCAATGAGTTTGTACGACTCATAGAAGTTCCATGGGTGGCAAACCAGTTAAAGCTACCTATGGGACCCCAATCTTCATCAACAAACTTTATCAGTGTCATGTCTTTATCAACATCATACTTATATTTACTCCGTTCTTCTGCTGGATTATTCAGATAAGCACTTGGACTACGATTTACACCAGCATCCAAGAGTTCCCCTGTATCACCATGATTAGGCTTTAACATTTGTCACTTCCAAGGGGAATAACATGTGGAAATGCTTGAACATAAAAAAACACAAAAGATTACCCCTTGAATGAAAATTATATCACTAATCTATTCAGTGATCAGTTGTCAAGTTTTGACATTTAGCCCAAAGATCTCATTGAAAGAGAACTAATTCAGGCATAGAAACAGACTGATTGCATCAGAAAATGCAAAAATATGCATTTTGCTGCCACTGAACAGATATTGTGCATCTTGACATGTATATCAGCAAAAAGGGAAGTAAAAATATAATGATTCTGAGCAAACTTTCACACCTTTATTTATCAAAATAGAACCCGGACGGAGATTTTCATGAGCTTGTATGATGCTTTTCTCAATCCCATCAACAATGACATCAAAAGACTGTCTTACAAATCCAAGGGAAGTGACAATATACACAACATACTGGAGATAGCCTCCAGGGCCAGCATGAGTATGAATGCCACTGATGGCAACATTCTTTTCTGTGTAAAGCTCACCATACCTAAACAAAAGAAAAAGCACTATCATAGAAAAATATGCTAGCAACTCTACTAAATCCTAACAATCATTTCTATAAATCAATTAAATCGCCTAAGAATTGGGAATACCTTGCTTTTAATCGCTCAAGTACTTTAATTGTAACAATTTGTGAGGCCATACAGGCATCAAGATTCACAAATACTACACGGTTCCCCTCGGGTTCAGCAACGATAAAGGCTCGAGCACGTAACCTAAAATGAATTCCAGATGCAATTTGTTCCATATTTGCATATCCCATCATATTAACATCAGCAGCAGGCCCAGTTATGTCATAGCTTCCAAGGCCAATCAAATAATTGGAAGCTGATAAAGTTCCTTCAATTTGCAGTAACAGAAACAACAAAAAGGAGAACCAAATAACCATACATGGCCTCTCCATACAGCAACAATCTCTAGAAGCCATCTTCCTTATAACTTTATATCATCCTTCACAAACATAAAAGAAAATAAGCATCATATTTCAATTAGATCTTACCTCAGTTGAAAAATAGTCAAAATTGTCACTGCAAAATATGAAATCTGGGCAACAAAACAAAAAATAAGGAAAAAAAGGAAGTGGGTATGTACCTGCAGGCAACACAACAGCAGTGTTTGAGTTACAATCTGAAGAAGAAATAAATAGATAATGAAAAGCAAGTTGAAGATGAAGTTGCTACTTACCTAATATATATACACTGAAGGCTGAAACAGAAGAAGAAGAGTGATTAAAGACCTTAAATCTTGTTGGGTGTGGGGTCAAGTTGAAAATGACAAGAGCTGGATAATTGGAACATTTAACAAAAGCTTATAGGAGGACGAAAAATCGTGCTGGTTCAAAGCAGCTCAAGCAAATAAAATAGTACGACAAATCAGCTCGTTCAAGGGAAAGAGGAGACTTTTGTTTCTGAAGTCAGCAATTAAGAAATTTTGGATCGGCTGTTTCTGACAGAAACCGTTGGGGCAAATGGGCGCGCAGTTTACCTGTCCGGACATTAAAAACGCAAAGTCTCTGCTATGAAACGGCAGTGTTCATAGTGTTGGTTGGGGGGCACTTTCTAAAAATATAAAAACCAGAACATGTTTTATTTGTTTGAACTTTTAGTTGAAAAGAGAGAAACCAAAAAAGGAAGGGAAAATAGTTGTAAAATGATGGCTTCACTCTGTGCAAAAAAAAAAAAATGATGGCTTCACCTACTACAGCTACTACTTTTATTGCTACTATCTGTTTCCATTAGAATGAAAGCTTACACGACATTAAGTTTTCTTTGATACTATAATTAAGAAACAAACCAAAATGAATATAATGGTTCTAAATATATACTTCTAATTGCAGTAGATTGTTAAGGCAGCAAAATGGTGCGCCACTAGCGAACAGACTGGAAGAATTGGTGTTTCGTTTGAAGTGTGAAAGCATTAAAATATATATGCATTGAATTGAAACAAAACAATGCGTGTGAATTTTTGGTTGGTTAAGATCGTAAGTGCAAATCTTGTGCAGAATTTGCAGCAATAAAGCCGTCTCCAACTAGCTTAACCTCCAACTTTCACTTAGCAATTGGTCCATCCAACACAGATTGAAAGGCCCATTATTATCCCATCATGATCATCATTCATTTAAATGGTGGCAAAAATGCCCTACTGCACATTCTTCCTCTAGTTACAAGACCCCACGAAGGACCCAAATGGCCAAATCTCAACAAAAAGATTAGAGTATAATAATAACGAAGCCGACAGAGGTCGAAGTTCGTATTCAAAGCCTTTTTTTCTTTTTTCCTGTTTAACCATTTACCAAGTAAGAAGTTTTGTTGTCAAACTCTTTTCAAAGAGAAGAAAATGGCTACAATTTCAAATCCAATGGCCAATTTGAGAATTCATGCATCGCAGCCCGGTCTAGAGGCAATAAAATCGTATACTCAAGATTATATATAGGTTAATATATGGAATCAAAAGCAAAAGGACCCTTGATCCTTGCTTAGGCTCATATAAGTACTAAAACAAGGCTTGAACTTTTGATCAGGGTTCAAACTTGATAAAAACCATACACGCAAGCTCTCTTCTAGCAACTATTGGCTCATGAGTCATGAGTCATGATCAAAATGAAGAAAGTCATTCAATTAAATGGCTATAATAACAAGACCCTAAATACCAAAAAGGATCTCCAGGGAAAGATATTCATGTCTCAAAAATGGATTGTCATTCAGGTTTATGTGATCATAAATAGTAGATTTAACAAGGACTAAACATAATGATTATAGTAAGGAATATCAATAGTTTTGAGAACACCATAGAAATATAAAGAAAAGCAAACTTGGTAGAATAGCTCTCAAAGTACAAAACAGCAAAATTTTAACTCTAAAATGATACTCTCATATCTCATTCCCGACTCTGCCTATCCACTTGCAATGCCTATCTAGCATCTACACCATTTCTCTGCAACACCAAAACAGAAAGAGCATATATAAATAAAATGAATGTACATATAACATGAATGTCTATAAGAAACAAAAAAAAAGATTAAATATGCCAGTAAACTACTAATACCATAGTTATAAATGCATCCAAGCAAAAAATAATGAAACTCAAATCTTGCCAATTGCCCCTAAATGCGAAGTGGGAACTCTAACTAGTAACTATCCCTACTTTATTCGTGAGAAATTCAGGATAAATTTAGAACTTGATTTCATTATCCACACACAAGAAGCCAATCCAAAACAGTTCAAAATTCAACATACATAAATTGGGATAAACAGTTAAATAGTTATAAGAACTGCTAGAGATTACCTCAAATGTTGCTGGGATACATGAAGACTCTCACTTTATCACCCTGTTTTAACAAAAAAGAGAAACCCAAATCAGCTGAACCAAGCAAAAGCAATGAAGTAGCTAAAAAAATCACTAAGCTGATTGTTCAATTTACCATGGACTTGGGAGGGAGGTTGGACTTGAACTTGGCACGAACAACACCACTGTTACCATGGGCCCTTGCTACTTTACCCCAAATGCAACGGTAATGAGAGCCATTCTTCTTCACTTTGGCCTTGTAAATGTATGCCATTCGCTTCCCGGCGTACCAGGCGACCTCCTCCTTCGTGTTCACTCCTTCGATCTGAATAAGTGAAGTGTTTGGGTACTGATTCGACTTCGATCTTTAACCAAAAAAAAACCAAAAACTCATTTTTAAACACCAATCCAAACACTCCATTGCAAAGCTCAATAATCAATAGATCAAAAGGAGAAAAAAATGGTTACCTCTTGTATCCAAGAATGGTTCCACGAACGTAGAGCCTATTAAACACAAAAACAAAGGAAAAAATGAGAAGAGGTTCGGTGAAATTAGTGAAAAATAAATTTGGGATTTCATCCAAAAAAAAAGACCTGACGCGCTCTCCCTGGCGACCTTTCACCATTTTCGATTCGAAGATGAACTTTTTGCTGCCGCTTTTGTCTGCGAAAGAACAAAAACCCTAGTCGAAAGATTTCAAAGAGAGCGAAAAAGAGGAATTTATATGATTTTTATGGGCTAAATGTTGGGCCTTAAAAGTTCCCATTTTATTGGGGGCAATGCCCAAATTCTATGCTGGACTTGTAGTAGTTGAAATTGCAAAAACGGGCCCCGAACATTTATTGTGGACCCGACCCATTTTTAATGAATTATCGGAATTCAGAAAAACAGATAGATATTGATTACTGATGAATATGAAAGTGAGAAAACTGTTAATTCGATTCATAATACAACGACAAAAAATGTTGACTTTTCCTTTAATAATTTGATGATCTTCGGCTTCCTTCTTTGCTAAGGAAATTTGCCCATTAATCTTCACTTCTTCATATATATATCCACACCATTTCCAGCATTGAATTGCCAACGAGAAACGATGGAACAGCCTCTTCTCTCAGGTACCTCCATTTTCTCTTTCAATAATTTCCTGCATTTTCAATTATGAATATAATCGACTGATCGTTCATTAACCATGGGTTTTTGAAGAGAAAAGAAGTGAAAGTGAGGAGAGCGAGAGGTTGAGCTCGTATCAATACGTGGGGAGAACAGGTTCGGTGATTCCAACAGCTTCCTTGGCGGGAACCGAAGTTAGCATCGAAGAGATTCGGTCGGCGACTCCGTTTCCGGGCCCTTACCCACCTTCCTTTCATACCCCCTTGATCAGTGCCCCCGAGCCTCATCCTCATGGTATTTCTCTCATAACCCACTTTTCCTTTTTTGATCAATGGCTTCTTGTTTTATCAGAATTACTATAATGGGATTAAAGGTCAAACCTTTTTAGTGTTAAAATAGTTAAATTTTGTAGCTTTAAGCTGTCGGTTTCATTTGTTTTGGTGGGTGGGAAAAAGCCAAGTAATTTAATTGTAGAATTATCTGAAATATAGTTGCAGTCTTGCTTTTGTAGATTGTAAAGTCTGAAGTCTGAACTTTTAGTAGTCAAGTAGTTAACTGGTTATGTTGCCTGTTGCAGAGCAAGCTATTCTTCAGCAAGGTCCTTACACAACGGATTATGGTGCATACTCTAATGAATTTCAGAGGTAAGGCTAGAGTTTAGGTGCTAGTAATTTGAACCTTTTACTCAATCTCGCATATGTTGGAACTTGGAACAAATTAGAATCTTTTTGCATAAAACTGTTGGAACTTGGAACTGGAAGTCATTTTTCAACAAGCTAGAATTTCCTTAATGTCAAACATTGAAACATCAAGTAATAAGTAGTAACATATACTTATGAAACGAATTGATTTACTGTAGGCAATTATTGGATGAGGTAGAAATAAGAGAGTTGCTCATTGATCATGTTGGTCATCGATGCTGTTGGGGGAGTCGTCCTGCTCGGACTTGGAAGATTCATGCTGTGGAGGATTGCAATGTTTATGTGGGAACTCTAGAAACGTTCTTAGAAGAAAGGGAAGTGATCAGAGAAACAGAACCATACCTTGGTGATAAAATTGATGGAAAGGATAATGGTCCTGAACTTGGCATCTGGGAATTGGATCTGAGGTCAGAATTCCCTGTTCTCTTTGTACCTTACAAAGAAACACGAGTCAAGATTCCTCATAGTGAAACCATTGAGAAATGTTCAGGTAATGATACTGAAAGATGGACTCTATGGTCAAAATCATAGAATTTTTACATCTAATCTGCATTAATATATGTCATTCATGGTTCCTGGTCACATTATTGCTGGCTTAACATATAAGAAAAATCTGCAGGTTGTGCAGGACGAGGAGGTATAGTATGTCCTACGTGCAATGCTGACCAAGAACCTGGATTTTATAAGGAAAATCAGATGGCCCAATGCCCTGCTTGCTATGGGAGGGGATTAATTGCTCACAGAGATGGATCAGACACCATGTGAGCCATTTTTTCTTTTGATTCTAGAAAGCTTATACTATCACCGAAGATAATAGATTATTACTACCATCATATCAATAATGTGGTTGACTTATACTGTAGAATCGTGCATATTTGAGAAACTAAACATCTACATAGATGCTTACATTGCTATGTGGGAGTTGCAGCTTACTTTTATTTTCCTGTCATAAGATTCACTAATTCCACTGACAATTCTGTCTATGCAGATGCACAAAATGTAATGGGAAGGGAAAGATTCCTTGTGCAACATGCGGATCTCGTGGCCTAATAAAATGTGAAACTTGTCATGGAAATGGTTCTATGGTGACTCGCAACATTGCCATTGTTAGATGGTATGCATGTTAACAAAACTTTGCTGTTTAATTTGCTCCTATGCTTACACTACCTCAATTATTTGATTTGGATGATACATTACATACATGCTATTCTCCAGCATTATATAAATTGAATATTGTCTTCATTTGGTGGTTGAAATTATGCTTTCATGATACTTTTGAGGATCACTTTGCGAAGGACATTTTCCTGATGTTACTGTTATATTAGATGACAGACCCTTGGCATATTAATTACATTCTTACATGATCCTTATTTCAAATCATCTCAGTTCAATACCGTTAGCTATTTTATATGCTAATTATAGAATTCTCTACAATGATTTCGAAAGTAGGATTCCATGAAATATTATCTCTGTTTCCAAAATTAAAAATCACGAGTGTATACCTTCATGTAGTTTCAACTGCGTTGAATTATACTTTTTTTGTTAACAGGAAGACACTTTCAACTCGAAAAGTAAGTGCAACAAGCGGAGCAGCTTCAGTTCCGGATGAGGTTTTCCATCGGGCAAAAGGGGTTCAGTTGTGCAATACGCAGGCATATCAGTGCACTCCTGCCTACTTTGCCGACTCATTTTTCCTCAACAAATTTTCTTCTGATATTATAGCAGACAGGGCTTCTGTACCCCCAAGTGCCAGGGTCATTTGCGAGAGGCATACAATCTCGGTGGTGCCAGTGACACGTGTCACCATGTCTCATCATCGTCAATCTTTCAGTTTCTACATTGTTGGGTATAGTCGAGATTTGTATTTGAAGGACTACTATCCTGCAAGGTTTTGCTGGGGCTTGTGTCCTTGCCTGGAATGGTTGAAGTTGTAACTAGGCAGATATTCAACTTGAAGAGGATCCTATATTACAATTATTGGCTCTACCTGTAATTTGCAAGTTTTTCATTTTTTTTCCCTTTTGCTATGTGTGGCTCATAATAAATTGGTTAATTTCTTGTATTCAAGAGATTGGAGAGTGTAATTTTTCATGCAATAATTATAATCCTTATTGTTGCCTTAGTGCCAAAAAAATATGATCCTTATTGTTGCGTTATGAGTTATGAGACTCTTTATGTAACTTTTCTATCACAAATTCACGGGAAAAATGAGGTGACTTTTGTAGGATATAAGAAAAGTTCATTCGTTTTCAGGGGGGAGATTGAATTACTTGAAAAGTCATGGAAAAGCTCAAAGTCCATTGATTAAAGTTGTTATGTCTGTTTGGCCAAAAAAAAAAAAGTTGTTATGTCTGAAGCGGTAACCGAGGTTTTTTGGGTTTCACTTTTAAGCCCTTATGCATGAAAAATATGAACCTCAAAGTGCAAGAGCTTTTTGCCCTTTTCTCCTTGTCTGCATTCTAATGGACCGCCATGGTGAAATCCGTCAGCAGAAAAAGCCCAAACTTACTTTAAACAAAGCCCCATCAAGCCATCATCACTATCAGACAAAAAAAATGGACAGTGAAATTTTGGAAAAGTGCAAAAGCAAGATAGAGACGTTAACTCCTCACTTTTTCCATAGGTAAAAACGCAATTACCGGTGCAGCAATGTCTCAAACTCTCAACCAAAGTTAGGTGAATGTTTTTCTTTTTTTCTTATCCCGTATTCAGAGATTCGTTGACTATTCTAGATTCGATTTGCGTCGTACACCTAGATTTAGTGGGTGAGTCTACTAATAGGGTGATTGTGTACACAATGTCTCGGACTTGAGATCTGTTTAACTTGGAACGAGCCGCTTATCATTTGATTCAACCTCGGGTTGGATAAGTGAAATGGTTTTCACATTTATTAAGTATTTTTTTTATCAATCTAATGTAATTCAATTCCAAATAAATCAAAATTCAATATGATACGAAAATTCATATAAAAAATGCATAAACTCCCGACCAAAGTTTGGTGGATGATTTCTACATTTACTAAGTACTAGTACTTATATAGCAAAAGTGATGAGTGTTATGACACGTTTACAAAGGTTTGGTAAACCGTACGACGGTGGAATGAAATCCGATAATCATGACATCGCCATAGGTCCCTTTAACCGGTAGACATGCACCGAACAAATTGTCTTTCTACATGTCAAAAAAGAACCAAACCAGATTCTCTTAAGCCTTTGGTCCACACATTAAGCAAAGAAAAGAAGCTTTTTGCCAAGTCCAACGGCCCCATCTTGCTTTAAGACGGCTGGAGGAACCTTTTACATGTGAAACGGGAGGCCCATTGTCAAGTTTCAGTTTCTTTCTATTTTCTTTTCATTTTCTAAGCATTTTGTTTGATGAAATGCGTGTGGACCCTCTTAATCTTAAGTTCTGGTCTTTACTGGATTTTGGGTCGGTTCCAAAATTGGTCTTTCAAAATCTTAGTGGTGGCAACCAACCAGTTACATATGAAATTGAGGACAACACTTGAGACTTTTTGTTTTTTTACTACAAATTTCTCATTGACTATGCCAAATTGTTTTAAAAAAATATAGATGATGAATTGAGTTTGACAAAAGTCTAGCTATATAATCAAAAAGTTTAGTTTGAATTAAGAAATTGTTTCTATATTAATCTTAGTTAGGTTTTAAAATGAATAAGTTATATAAGGTTAACTTATAAATATTAAAAAAAATTAAATAAGTTATAATTTTATCACATACTCGATTTCTTAATAACACCCACGACCTAAAATCTTAGTTATTAACTCAACTGGTAACTGTACTGTGTACTCGTATTTAGATCATGGAATTCTGGGTTCAAGTCTCGTTGCATATAATATGTATGTGGGTTTTAATTTGTTTTACTTTATGTGGGAGAGATATACTGTAATGAGACTCACGATTATTATATTCCAAAAAAAAAAATTTAATACCCACGACTTATTATAATCCCATAAGATCATCACTAAGATTGTAAACCATTTGGCCATTTTTCTACATAACGTGCACTTTGGGGTGCATGGCTTAAACGATAACTAAAATAGTATACACTTAAGAAAAATGAACATAAAAGTGGTTGAAAGGCACAGTTCAAAAACAATTAGATTGAAAGCATCCTGATTAAAACCCTTTTGGAGTTTTCACTTGACTCGTTATTGACTTTAAAACAGAGAAATAGAAGCATTCAACTGATCATTTATCTCACTTGGTTTTTGTCACTAGTTTTTTTTTTTTTTTTCAATTTCGGCCTATAAGAAACTTAGGTGACGCTAACATGATAGAGCTCAATCCATTATTGCTAGTACTTACATATGGCCTATATTGACCAAGTTTTTTTTTCTTTTATTAATGCTAGACTAGATAGATATCTACATCAAAAATCGATTCCTTTGACAAATTCTTACTATATGTATGTATGAATCATGTTTAAAGCTTAAGGATGATATTATGTATCTTTTTTCCACATTAAAAACATTATTTTTATCAGTATTATCATACCCCAAATCTTTTCCAATTAATATATAACTTATTCTCCATATGTATGAATATAAAAATTCTCATAAAAAGGGAGTATTAAAATGTTTCATATAATAAAACCTTTTTACCAAAAAAAAAACCATTTTACAACATTATGTTGGAAATGTGACTTGAAAGGGAAAAAATGAATGTCGCAACTCGCAAATCAATAATTGGACCAAATTGGTTAGTAAAAATAGGTTTAATGTCCATTTTATATCCCATTAACTATCAAAAAAATGACAAATTTGGCTCATCATCTAACTATATGAATGCCATGTTGCTATGTGACCTAATTTTATCCAATTCGGGCTATATTACCCAAAAAAATTTTAAAATAGGACAAAATCATTTAAATATCAAAATTCAATCGTAATTTTTTTTTTATACAAAAGTACTAGAAAGAAAAGAAGTAATGGCAGCTACTACGGCCTTATAGTGCCAATCCCAACCCAGTTTTCATGAAGTAATGGAAGAATCTAATAAGGTGGTTCGATACACTCCGTAGCTCCATAATCCGCCTCATGTGCTAACATTGCCATGCAATCTGCACATCGATTGCCCTCTCGATATATATGCCGTATCTCCACAATCCAATTGTCCTTAATCAGTTCCAAACAATCATGAATAAGAGTAAAATAAGGATGAGTATCAACCGCAAATTGTTTCTAATACTAAAAAATAAAGGACTATTTTATCTTTTTGTGAATAGTTGAGATGATAAAATGGACATTTAGCCATATTGATAGATTTTTTTTTTTGAGAAAAATCAATCATTTATTCACTTCATAGGGAAGGATTGCAAATATATGCAGGTAAATAGCCTAACCATACCCTTGATTCCCCTACCCTACAATCTGAATGAGCTATATTATGAGCAAGAGCATTAGCATCCCTTCTAACATAACCGAAAGAGATAGAATCAAACTGAGAGGAAAGTGACAAAATATCATGGATTAATGAAGCACCCATCCAAAGCGAATTGTGTCCCTTCCATATCTCTTCGATAGCCTGTTTGTTGTCGGATTCAACAATCAAAGAAGTATAACCATATTCCCATGCCACCTCGAGGCCAAAAATAATAGCCATACATTCTGCATGCATAACACTATCCACCTCTTCCACCCTACTCACTCCTCCAAGAAGAATTGTTCCATCAGCATCTCGAACTATAGCACCTAACGTGGTCATTCCTGAGGTTTGATTAAAAGCGGCATCACAATTAAGCTTCAATAGCCCTTGCCTAGGTGGTATCCAATGGGCAACACTTTGGTTTTGGTTGTTGACAATCGGCCTCTCTCCATGTAGACTTTGCATTCCTTCCTCATAATCTGTTACCATAGTTTCCACCTTTCGAATTAAATGAGAGCTTAAAGCGCATCGTCCATCATGAAGGCATGAGTTCCGATTAAACCACAGCATCCATAAACAAACAAAAACCTTATCAAGGCATCTTTTCTGTGTGCCAAAACACATAGATTCAAACAGAAATCATCAGCATTCTCATTTGAATCTACAAATTCCTCCATCCAACAGGCTACTTCTCTCCATACAGATTTTGCAAAGTGGCATTCGAAGAAGACATGTTTCAAAGTTTCATCAAACTCGCCACATACACAACAGGAATCCTCAACATTCATATGCCTTGATTTCAAAACATGCCTAACCGGAATAAAACCATGCATTAAACGCCACAAAAAATATTTTACCTTAGGCGAAACATTGGCTGTCCATAGGAGCTGCCACACCGGATTTCGGAGCTCAATCTCATTCACCTCGTGGTCCAAGACAATCCGAGCTACATGGTAAGCTGATTTGACAGTAAACATTCCTAACTTGGAAGCCGCCCATCGATCTTATCTTCCACTCGAGCTATGCTAAGATCAATGTCCAAAATTGCTGCCACTTCATTCGGTAGGAAAAGATCATTCAAAAGATCTTCATTCCAACACCTCTCATCTTGGTTTATCAATTCGGCAACCGTTCCATAATCGAGATTGTTTGGAGCTATCAAGCTAGGCTTCTCCATAGGCAGGCTCGGTATCCATGTATCCTCCATAATTTTGATTGACATCCCATCTCCAACTCTCCATCCTGTACCCAGTTCCAATACTTCCCTTCCTTCTAATATGCTACGCCACACATATGACGGATTTGCACCCAGCTTAGCTCCCATAAAAGAACCTGTAGGAAAGTATTTTGCACGAAAAACCTTGTAACAAAGAGTGGTATTGTGATGAATGAAGCGCCATCCTTGTTTTGCTAAAAATGCCAAATTAAAAGCTTCAAAATCTCTAAACCCCAATCCTCCGTCCAACTTTGACGTGCACAAATCCTCCCAAGCAACCCAATGGATACCCCTGTTATTTCTTCCATGACGCCACCAGAATCTAGCCAAAACCGCATTAAGATCCTTGACAAAAGTTTTAGGAAATTTAAAGCAACTCATGGCATAGACTGGAATTGCCTGAGCCACTGCTTGAATTAAAACTCCTTTCCCCGCCGCCGACAACAGCTTGCTCTGCCAATGGTGGATGCGATTCCATATCCGGTCCTTAATGTATTGGAAGTGAAATTTTTTCTCCCTCCCAATTAGAATTGGCAAGCCCAAGTACTTATCACCATTTAATATCTTCGATACTCCCAACTTCTGCTTGATTGCCTCCCTATTTGCCAGTAAAGTATTATTGCTAAAATACACCGCTGACTTATCTATATTCACAATCTGTCCAGATGCCTCCTCATACTGCCTTAGAAGATTCAAAATAGCTTCCGCTTCCTCTATCGTTGCCCGAGCAAATAATAAACTATCATCGGCAAACAACAAATGAGTAACTCTTGGTGCCGCACGACAAACTGCAACTCCTTGTATTGTCCCTGCAGCATCTGCAGTGTTCAACAAGGCTGAGAGACCTTCAACACAAAGAAGGAAAAGATACGGAGATATTGGATCACCCTGACGGATTCCACGAGATGGTGCAAAAATACCACATTGCGTACCATTCACGAGGACCGAATAAGAAACAGTACGAACACAAGTCATAATCAATGAAATCCAATTACACGGAAACCCCATAATCTTCATCACCTTTTCCAAATAATCCCACTCAACCCTGTCATATGCTTTACTCATATCAAGTTTCAAAGCCATACTTCTAATCTTACCTCCCTTCCTGCTTTTCAAACAATGGACAGTCTCATAAGCCACTAAAGCATTGTCAAATATCAATCGCCCAGGGACGAAAGCACTTTGATTCTCACTAATAATCTCCGGCAAAATCTGCTTTAAACGATTAGCAAGTACCTTAGACACAATTTTATAAAGGACATTGATAGATTGAACTTTCAAAATAAGAAACAGTTAATTAAGGAAATTAAGGAAAGAATTAAAAAAAGGACCAACCTACTACAAAGGACAAACATGAGACAACGTGCGAGCTTTCCACTCTGCCTGTGGATTCTCGCCGCGTTGAATACTTTATTTGGCTCATTGCCACCGCATTATTTTGCTAAGATCACATACATTTCAACCCAGCGCAACTATTTTGCGCCCGCCTTCAGACTCGAACGTTTTGATTTTTGCCAGCAATCAAAGCCGACACAATCAAAGGCCGCTTGATTACATCATGTGATTTATAATGCAGCTAATCATAGCTCTTTATAAAAAATATCGGACGGTTGGCAAAAAATAAGGAAGAAAATTAGCAGGTAATCAAAGGCAATCAGTGCGCCGACCGGAGATCGTACTATGAGAGACGTAAAGCATTAAAAAGTAGCCACGTGTCTTCTTCCAATTTTAAGATTGGATTTTCAGAAACCGAAAAAAAGAATGTCAAAGGACCAACAACGTGATGGGATTTTTAGATTTTAATTTTTTAATAATATGGGAAAATATTTAGAAAATTCAGAATATGAGAAGATCGAGGAACGTTCTAATTTACTTTTGCTGAAAATTTTGGTACCAAAATTCTAAATCTGAAATTCCGAAATTGCCCTTTTAAGTTGTTTCTTGATATTAAAGGGAATTGTTTTTAAAAAAACAATATGTTAATTATTTTTGAAAACAAAAAATACTATAGATGATCTTAGTAAGTATAAATAGTCGGTATGATGCAGATTAGTCTTATACAAAAAAATGTTTACTTAAGCTCAATTAAACCACCCTAAAAAAAGCTCATTTAAACCAAATCTATAAGCATTAGATATGTTATCATTTTTTTAACAAACATATGTTATTACTTGATTTAGGGATCAACATGCCAAATGTGCACAAGATGATAAATTATTATACGGACTATTTTCACCACGTCAGTTATGGTCCTGATCAATAAAATGTCATCCATGAACCTGATCAATAAAATTGTAACAATTCGAATTTTTTTCCTACAATTACTAAAACTCTTCCAAATCAATGTCCTAAATTTTGAGACTTACCCAGTAAATCTCACCCAATGAAAACTTGGGATAAACATAATGCTAAGTTTGTGTCTAAATTTTATGAATAATTTAGAGTTGTCACAATTTTATTGCTCGGACCATAGATGATGTGGTGGGACGAGTCCATTTTAATATTGCTTAAGACATTGGCCTAAAACACTTTCCATAAATTGACTTTAAATGCTAAATCCATGAATGATATCACAAAAATTAGAAAGAACCATACGAATCAAAATTAACTTAAACTTACCAAATTAATTGTCCCATAGAAAAATAGTTTTTTCTTATATAAAATGGTGGATGTTTATTTGAATGGATATTAAAAACACTAACCAAACAAGTTTAGCATAACAAAGTGTGTACATAAACTAATAACAACAAGATTTTGATGGGATTTACAAGATTTCCTTGCTCAACATTTTATGAATAATTTTGAATTATCACAATTTTATTGGTCGGGACCATAGATGACGTAATGGGACGGGTTCATCTATAATATTTTCTCACTTAAGACATTGGCTAGCTAAAACACTCTCTCCCATAATTGACTTTAAATGCAAAATCCATGAATCACATCACAATTATTAGAAAGATTCATACGAATCAAAATTAACTTAAACTTATCAGCATGAATTGTCCCATGGAAAAGATTTTTCTTATATAAATTGGTCGATGTTTATTTGAATGATATTAAAAACACTAACTAAACAAGTTTAGCATAAACAAAGTGTGTACATAAACTAATAAAAACAAGATTTTGATGGGATTTACAAGAAAAGGTTGCCCAATTCATATTGGGAAGATGTTGGCTTGTTTTGTCAATTTTAAGCTAAAAAATAGAGACAATGAACATCGAAATTCCCATGTCTCTGTCACTATATGCTTGTTTCATGCACATGGAGAAGTTTCATTAGTTGCTTGCTAATATAAGATTACTTATTTTTAATTAGTTTTACAATTACAAGAACCTTAATTTATGGACCTAAATTGGTAGAGTGAAGAAAGCTTACATATAGTAAAGTTGTTCAAATCCACAAATAAATTAATGTTAATTTTCCAAATATAATTCATTGAATTGAACCCAAAAATTAAATCACACAAAAAAAAATCATAGAAAGAGGGACAAATTGAATGAATATATTGAATTTGCACACAAGTCATGTTATTGCAATATTGCTCATGATAAGATTACCAAAATCTATCTCCATGCATATGCTTAAATATATGATCAACATAGGGTTTTTCTCTTTCTAGAGTTTAACACAGAATTAGTCGAGATCTAACATGACAATCAGATGACTTGTGTGTGTGTATATATAAACAATAATTGTATATCCATACTTTTCTTTTGACATATATAACATTTTTTTGGTTGAAGTAATATATATATAATATATTTTTTATTTTTTCTCCTCAACAAAATATTTTTGTTTTTTTCTCGAGGAATCTATAATGATAATTATATATATTATGCTTTAAAGGAAAAAAGAGGAGTACTCTCCAAATTGTGCAATGAAATAACAAAAATTAAAGAAGATTATCTTGTTAGCTTATAAGTAATGACTTTCCAGAGGACAAGGTGAATATGCAAATTAACATTTAACTGAAATAGGAACTCAATGCTTTCTTCAATAACAAAAACTTTAGTAAAGGTCACTCTCTCTACCTTTTACAAAGTGAGTGATGCTTAATTTGTTGCCAAAGCAATATTTTTTTCATATACCAACTTTTCTTTTTATGGTTCGCTGAAAAGAATATATTTTTTTTCACGTTCCTTTTTTCTCTTTTGCAATTGCATGGTCTTTTCTCGTGAAATATATAGCTTAGCTTAGCTTGGTCTTAAAGTGTATGGATCATTTCGTAATTTGATTATTTGACTTTTATCATTCCCCTAACACTTTTTTTTTCTCTTACTTAGGATTGAATGTTGAAAATTTTTCTCAATTTGCATTCATTTCACGTTTAGAATTTAATTTAATCCCTTCAAAACCTCATTTATTCAAAAAATCTAGTTTTTTAGGTAACTAAATCTATTTTTTTATTTGAAAGATATTATCATTGACATTATATATAGTATAGGATTGAGTATCTTTTATAATAATATACTACTTTTTTTTGAGGTAAAATAATATACTACTATTTACTCTCAATTGATGAAAAAATATAAATCTCTAAATTTTAGTAATTTTTGGGATGTCATTCTAAGATTGACTTCTACTAATGGCAAGTATTATATATATTAAGTATATAGTTACAAAAAATATGTACCCAAAAGTAAGTAAATAACCAATTACTATCTTTTTGTTTAAATGGAATTCAATATCTTTACAATTGAGAATTGGGTTTTGTAAATATAGAGAAAATAAGATCTAAAGAGAGTTTCTCTTTATTTAAAATTTGGTTCGACTCGACCTCAAAACTAATACTAAGACCCATCATGATTATTAGATACTGATACGTTCAAATTAATTAAAATTCAATGTGATTAGTAGATACCAAAATGATTTATAAAAAATAAATACCAAGATAAAAAAATTTAAATTGCCAAGAAAGTAAAAAACAAAAAAGAAAGGACATTTTTGTAAGTTCAATAAGAACAAAATCCAACGTAACAATGATTGAGAAAAAGAAAGAAAGTAAGAAAGTAAAAAAAAAAAAACCCATAAAAGAATGTCCCACTCGCCCATTCCCCCAATCGGCAATCGTCATGCTTTATAAAGAAGAGGGAAACCAAAAAAACCAAACAAAATCTAGAGAGAGAAAGTGTGGCGCTCCGCTCACTATATATTGAAAAACACAATTTTTTTTCACACCTCTGCTTCTGCCTTTCATTGCGGAACTTTCCCTTCCCTCCCTCCCTCCCTCTCTCTCTCTCTCTCTTTCTTTTTTTTTTCCCGTTTTCTCTTTTTTCCCATTTTTCCTTTTCCGTCGGGGTTGTGTTTTTTTTCCTCTTCTTCTTCATTTTTTTCTTTCTTTCAAAACTTCCGGCGAGGTGATGACGTCGGGAGGTACAGCCAACTCGTCAAACGGCGGAAGCCCAAGACAGGGGGGACCAACAACAACTAGACGACGCGTGGCAGATCTTCCAACAACGGATTCCGACACCCAAAATTGTTATTCTTGTTCGGATTATCACACCTTGCCTACAAACGACGAAGAAGCCGACAACCCCAACGGTTACATTCCCTCCGGTCCTTCATCATGTGGGTCCCATTACAATATGCACCATCCCGTGATCAGGTACCTGCTGCTTCGGAAGAAGTTGCTCTTCTCTTGGGTTCCCGATGCTTGGTGCCTTTGGGTTGACGACACGTGTCATTGGGCAGTTAACATGGTTCATAGTTTGAGATCCGGCCGGAACATGGGCCGTAAGATCCTCAGTGTTCTGTTGTTGATGGCGGTTGTTTCGGTTTTTTTAAAGGTTTCGCTTCTTAGTAACCACGTCGTTGAGGTTAACGGCAAACTTAAAGCAGATAATAATGGACTTCTGATATTGCAAACATTTAAAGAGGATTGGTCAATGGCCCAACGCGTCGTTGCCGAAACGCATAATAATGAACCCCAAACTGAACACTCCATGCCCAAACGCGTTCTCGAAAGAGTCTCTGTAAGTTTCTTCTTCTTCTTCTTCTTCTTCTTCTTCTCTTATTTTGATGAATTTTGGTGGGTTTTACTTTTAAGTTTGGTGGGTCACAACTGGGGAATTGAATTTTCTAAAGGGAATGGTGGCTTTGACCGAACAAACAGCGAAATTTAAGTGTTTTTTGGGGTTTTTTTATGGCTTTTTCTTTTCTGCATTCACATGAACGTTATGTGCAGTTTCTCTTTTGACTTCCCATCTATGGAAATGTATATATAATCTTGTAATGGAATACTTACCTTTTTTGGTTGGTATAATGGATTAATGGTGGTAATAAAAAGTAAAACCGGTTGCTTTAATTGTTGGGTTAGGAATTTTTTTTTTCCTTTTTGTTTTCTATGCTTCACGTGATTAATTTTTGTTACTTGGCTTAATTTTCAGACACCAGAAATTTGGATGAAACCAAACAGTGATAATTATCAGCAATGTATATCTAGACCCAAGAACAGGATAAGTATGTCATGTTCCTTTGTCAAAAGAAATTAATAATGGAAAAATTGTGTTCTAAATGGGTTTATTAATATAAAATCTGATGAACCAACTGCAGGAACTGGAACAAAGACTAATGGTTATATTATTGTTCATGCCAATGGTGGATTGAATCAAATGAGAACAGGGGTAAGTTTGACTCTTGACAATTTTTTTTTTTTGCTAGAATAAGACTTTGATTAATTTAATTTCTTATATTGTTTCCATACGCTAATCTGTTTGCTGTATTGACTCACAGATATGTGATATGGTTGCTGTTGCCAAGATAATGAATGCCACCTTGGTTCTTCCTTCTCTTGATCATGAGTCATTTTGGACAGACCCAAGGTAAATTTCCAGTCGCTTGAGTTGTTTGATGTCTGTTTTCAGTCTTTGTAAGATTCAAGAAGTTAAACTTGTAAAATTTGTTTCACAGTACATTTAAGGATATTTTTGACTGGAGACACTTCATCAATGTACTAAAAGATGATATTGAGATTGTTGAGTATCTTCCTGCTAAGTATGCAGCGAAAAAGCCACTTGAAAAGCCCCCTGTTTCCTGGTCAAAGGTACGAAAAGGATTGAAAATTTGTTAAATGCATGATTGTTTTTCATTTGATTTTGTGTTATTGGAATGGTGTCTGATTAGATACTATTTGCAGGCTAGTTACTATAGAAGTGAGGTGCTCCCACAACTAAAGCGGCATAAGGTGATCAAGTTCACACACAGTGATTCGCGCCTTGCTAATAATGGCCTTGCATCTTCCATTCAAAAGCTTAGGTGCCGAGCCAATTATGAGGCTCTCCGATATACAAAAGAGATTGAGGATCTTGGCAGGATTTTGGTCGATAGGTTAAAGAACAACAATGAACCATACATTGCTTTACACTTAAGGTACATACATCATTGCTAGCATTTGATAGAATTTCCCCTTATGGAAGTCTCTGAGAGTAATAGCCAAACTTAATTGCAGGTATGAGAAAGATATGCTCGCATTTACAGGCTGCATTCATAACCTTACTGTTGAAGAAGGTGAGGAACTCACGGCTATGAGATACAGTGTAAAACACTGGAAGATAAAAGAGATAGATAGTGTAGAACAGCGGCGTCAAGGGGGATGTCCAATGACTCCTAGAGAGGCTGCTGTGTTCCTCAAGGCCATGGGTTACCCCTCTAGCACTCCTATCTACATTGTTGCAGGAGAGATTTATGGCAGCAATAGTTTGGCAGCCTTCCGTAAAGAGTATCCAAATGTCTACTCTCATTCTACTTTGGCAACTGAAGAAGAGTTGGAAATGTTCAAAGCATATCAAAATCGTCTTGCTGCCTTGGATTACATAGTGGCACTTGAAAGTGATGTCTTTGTTTATACATATGATGGCAATATGGCTAAAGCAGTGCAGGGGCATAGAAGGTTTGAAGGATTTCGAAAAACCATTAATCCTGACAGGTGTGTTCATCTTAGGGAATTAGATACATACAACATTTCTTACATTGAATTGGGGATTTCAAGACTGGTGTACTGATATTGTAATCTTTTGTTTTTTTCAGGCAAAATTTTGTCAAACTCATTGATCAGTTGGATGAGGGTGAACTATCTTGGGAACAGTTTTCTTCGAAAGTAAAGAGTTTACACGCTGACAGGCTTGGAGCACCATACCTAAGACAGCCGGGAGAGTCACCACGAGTAGAGGAGAATTTTTATGCAAATCCCCTTCCTGGATGCATCTGTGGAAAATCTAGAGAGCACCGGATTACCAACCTGAAGTTTGACCAAAACTTAAATGCAGTTCAAAGATAGTAATTTAGTTAGTGGCTAGTTGGTTTGAATTATACACGGCCTTTAGCTGGATGGCGGCTGATTTGGTGTGTTCTTGCAATATTAAGGTGCATTCCCCTGGTGGGGGGAACTTGCAGCCAGCCGCAGCCACAGCCACCAACACATGGCTGAGAAATCCTTATGGTTTCAGATTTTCAAGTGTGATTTGATGCTGGTTGAACTATACAGTAGCAATTTCAGTTTTGTTAGAGGGCCCAAGAAAGCAACTTTAGATGAAGCAGAGAAGATGATTGTATACTTCTGAGGCAAATCAGGTTAGTTTATACAGGCACATACAGGCATATACCACAGTAATTGATTTATTCATTATTCTTTTTCAATAATTTGGTTGTAAAAATTATTAGCCAAATTAGCCTTCTTACAAACTCGGATGTAATGTCTGAAATAGTACATAAATGGAGAATGTTTCCTAAATGTTTCGAGCAGATACTTTATACTCTCTCAGCTTTATTCCCTTTCTTTTGATTTATAGAAAAATGATTATGTAAGAGAATGAAGACAACAATCTTGTCATGTTGTTGGCCGGATGTGTTTTTCTATGGACAAATAAATAAAATACAGAATTTTGTTTTCAAATGATTGTAGAACAACTAGCAGTCTGATTCTGCCGCATTATCAGGTATAAATTATTGAAAAAGGAATTGAAAACTGGCTACACAGCTGGATTAACAATCATTTTTAGCCCCATATTACACAGAAAAAGTTGGCATTGTGAGCATTATTTGAGCAAGACACGGCTTCCTTTTTGACTATGTATGGTTCCCTAATATTAATATCATTACTAGCAACAAAAAGCTGGGGGATGACTGATGATGAAGAAGTAACGTTCAAAAAATGATGGGAATCCGGAATTGTTTATTTACTTTCTCTTCACCTTGCAATTTTCATCATATAGCTGTAAATTCTCACCATTTTAAATGTTTCAATGTCGGAAACTAATTGGATTCATGGTAAAGTTGTATTCATGAACACTCAAACATGGCTCTAATTCCAAGGTCTTCGACAATGGATCCAACATTATTAGCAGAAACATTGGATCATAGATTGAAGGGAAATTGCTTGTTACAAAAAGTATAATTCAATTATAGAAGAATATATTGTACAACCTAGCCAACACCTACACTTCTACAAGAATCAAGGACTTGCCTACTAATGATACAATTCAAGATGGAAATTCCAATCCGGCAATGCTAAGTCGTGTAAGATTCTTACACCTCATAATCCGCCGAGAAAAGTAGTAAAATTTTGCTTATCATGTTCTCTGCAGCTAAAACTACCACATTGAAGGTACATAAACTTGTTCTTTAAGATTTTGTGTAGCACTCTCGGTAGGAAAACCTCTAACACCACCAATTGTCCACTGCGATATTATTCCTGCTGCGATTGCAAAGCGTAGCTGCCTGTCTAAGACATCTTGATTTTCAAACATCTCAGGATAAGTGGTCAGTTTCCTCATAATACCGGCCACAACAGCATCACCGGAACCAGTTCGATCACAGGTGAATGGTGTTATTAGTACATCCTCTGTTCCAACAACGACACCATCAAATGAAGGTGTGTAGTAATGTATTCTAAGTGTCCCATCAGTCACAAGCAGAATTTTAAGTCCATCGTGCCACAATGGAGCGATTTCCTCGCGGGTGTAATGATAGTAGTCTCGCCTTTTCTTGGTTTGATCAAAACTCTCAGCATAGTATTGAGGCCTGTAATTTCTCTTCCTCTCATAATACTCTTCATCCAGAAGAAATTCCAGCTCTTGCCTTGATACCTCAATGATGTCTGCTTCCTTACATGCTTTACTTATCACCTCCCGGGTTTCATCTCGCGATCTCCATAAGGGCAACGGCAAGTTCAAATCGAAAAATATTAGACCTCCAAACTTCTTAGACCAAGCAATTGCTTTGAAAAGTGTGGAGTGCATGGAAGGACAAGTTAAAACCTCTGAATTGAAGTGGAAAATTCTGGCCTGCATCAAGGTTTGAATATGAACAATTGAAGAACACAATCCACATTCAGTCCATACATGTCTATTTATACTCTAATCATCCAACTCCAACACGTTTGCACTTTGCACATTAAAAAGTCAACAAATTCTCTAATTCAAGGATTCATATATGCTCAATACTATCAATCAATCAACTAACAGCAAAAGTTCACTAACTAATTCAGAACATTTGCAGCAATCAGACCCCATGAATTTATGAGCACAATCCACATTCAGTCCATAAATGTCTACTTATAGTCTAATCATCTAACTCCAACAAGTGTGCAAATTAAAAAGTCAACAAATTCTCTAATTTAAGGATTCATATATGCTCAAAACTATCAATTATAATAAATTAACAACAACGGTTCACTAATTAATTCAGAACATTTGCAGCAATCAGACCCCATGAATTTCACATAACAACAAAATGCTCAAGGATAAAATTTGGAACTTTTCCTATAGTTCTCATGCAATGTATTAAAACTTAACATAATTACCTCTTTCAGAACAGCAAGATTCAATTCAGAGCTAAGAAGAGAGTTTTCAGCAGATTCTTTAACAGTCTCCATCTTCAATTTTCCCTTTTCATCAAATTTAACCTTCATATAAGTACACCCAGTCTTAACATTCTCATCAAACTTAACACTTCTGGTTTGCACTTTCTCTTTATTCATCATCAGAACAAGCTCATTTCCAAAATCATCGTCCCCAACTTTCCCCATAAACGCAGCTCTCCCTCCAAGCCTGACGTGAGATATTGCCACGTTGGACGGAGGCCCACCTGGCGCCCTGGCGAACTCCGGGGGGTCCCACTGAAGCATTTTCCAGTGAGAGTATTTATCGGGGTCCATCTGTTCTTCGTTCACTCTAACTGAGGGTACAAACTCCTTTTGTGCAGCGCCGAAGCAGCAGATCAATGGAGGGTCCTCGTACGGGAAATCCATGCCATCGTCGTAATCTCCGAGCTCTTCTTCTTCTTCTTCTCCCTCACTTTCGGATTCAATGGAGCCATTTTCACTCTGGGTTTTCCTCTTCCGCCTTGTTTTCCTCGCCGGAGCAGTGTCTGGAGAAGATGAAGTTGGTTTCTTTTTCCTGCCTCGCCGAGTTGGTTTTGGAGATTCAACGGCTCCATTTGTTTCAACTGAAGAAACTCTTGGCAAGGCAACAACTTTGGCAGAATTAAAAAACTGAACTTTGGGTTTAGAAGAATTTAAGAATAGTGAGAAAGAGTGAGGAAGATGATGAAGAAATGATGCTGCCATTGTGTTTTGCTTCAAATGTTGTAGGGTTTATCCATGTCTGGGGGTTTGGGTTTTTGCTTGTCCTTTGTCTGATGAATTTTATCGGGTCGTGTTTTATGGGCCTTAAGTTTCGGGTCATGTAAGAAAAAGAAACCATATAAATCAACGGCTAGCAGCTCGAAAGATACGTAAGCAAGGACGATGTTGTCCGTTAGATCAAAAAGCCCATTCAGCTGAAATTGGCTGTCGTTTTACAGCTTTAGAACTTTCTTTTCGGTTCGGTTTCTTCCATAGGGCGTTTTTGGTTGGATTGTTGTTTGACTTCGTTTCCATTCTTCTTTGATCTTCTACTTCCATTAAACTAATCTGTAATCCGATTTCTTCTTAATTTGCTTCCTGTCAAGGTGAGAAAAAAAAATCCCATCTTTGGTTTTCTCTGTTTCTAAGAATTGGCTCTGTTTCTTCTACAATCAAATCTGAAATCTTCAGTTTGACCTGATTTCAGGAATAAATTTGAGATTTTTCTTATGCCCAATTTCATTTACATGATCCATAAGAACATAAAACTGATATTATGGACTAAATCTTCAGTTTTCATGCTGCTTTTATTGCATTTGTAAATGTTTAGTTCTGTTGCTACTTAGTAAGTTAATGAAAGCTTAATCACATTTAAGTAGACTGTAGCTAATTCTCTGAGATTTGATCCTGGTATTACTATATATATATTATTCTGGATAAAAGATTGGGGCTTTTGCTCAGAATTGAGCTTGAAAATGCCTAAAAGAACAGGTGGTGGATGTTGAGGCTATATATTATATGCATTGGTAGTTTATAATTTGGAAAATATAGTTGAATAGAGTGGTGTTGCTTGCTCTTAGAGATGAATTCTTGTTTCAGCATTTTATGATTTTATTTCTTCAAGCTGTCGGTCACACCAACCCAATTGAATCTAATGTTTGCAGAAAAATGGGATTCTGGACTTTCCTAGAAGGCTTGCTGCTCTTTGCCAATGCATTGGCAGTACTGAATGAAGATAGGTTCCTTGCTCGAAGAGGATGGACTTTGGCAGAAATTCAAGGGAGAAGAAATACATTCAAGGGGCAGATTATTGGTCTCATACATGCATGCCAATTCCTGAGACTACCACTTATCCTTTTCAATATCATCACCATTGTAGTGAAGCTGGTCAGCGGTTGAGGACCCGAGGTTAATGAGTGTGAGAAAGGTTTATGTCCTGAGACATGAACCAATCCATGCATGTTCTGATATGTTACAAAACTGTTGCCCGTTAACAAGGGCTGTGACCTGTGTGTACAAAATACTCGAAAATTTTAAATCAGAGAAGGCTCATGTTCTGGTAAGACTATGTTTGCGGCCTATGCAATTGAATTATATTTCTATACTTCTATTTCTTTTGAGTGTTGGTTTTGTCCGTTTGACTTGTGGCATTTGATATCCATGGAAAAAAAGCTCACCATCATTAACATCTTGTCTGGAAAGAGTTTAATCTGTTTATATGCAGTTTATTGTCATTTTGCTTCAGAATTATTCGAATTCATATGTTATGTCTGCTTGAACATTGATTGCGAAGAGAGAGTAGGATTGATGTTGTGTGTGTTCATGCAGTCATGGCATAGATTATGCCAGAAAACAGGCAGGCAAATAGACTTTGAGCCACTGATAATTTTGCATTTTTATAGATAAGAGGACAGTAAGAATAGGGTTATTGGTTGCATGTTAATGTTAATGAATGGAAAAACTATAATTTCTGACAATAGGCAGCATTTATTGATATTATTAGAAATTTAGAATTAGAATGCAATGAAAGTAGCTGATATGAGATTCATCCAAAATCTGAACATATACAAGCACACCATCTAATTTGTGATGACTAGCCAGCCTGTCAAGACTGATTATTGTGAGTAAAAGAACAACTAAACAAACATCTTCAAGCTAATGCCAAAAAAAAAAAAAAACAAACATCTTCAAGCTAATCACCTTCATGAAAAGGCCACATAATTTAACACTCACTCGACTGGTAGCATAACCTCATTAGTCCTGAAAGGAGGCAAAGTGATCCAAGGAGGATTATACCTACCCAACAAGAACTCCCCAATAACCTTATACCCATCTCTCTCCAAGCTCTGCCTGAGCTTCTCCACCTTCTCCTTCACCACCTCATCCGTCGCCACTCCTTCAAACTTCACCACCCCAAATTTCCTCTCCCCTTCCTCTCTTATCACCACCCTCTCATCCAATGGCTTGGGCGCCTCCTCTGCCCTCGTATATTTGGACGGCAACACAAACTGCATAGTCACCATGTCTTTTTCACCCTTTGTAACCACTGGAACTGTCATGGCAATCTTTTCACTTTCACTTCCGCTTCCGGGAGACTTGGTTATCACTGGAGCCGTCATGGCAATCTTTTCAGGTTTTGCATTCTGTGGATTTCCCAAGGCACCAATGTAATTAGCCAGCACCTTAAAGCCACCATCTTTGTTCCCCTTAAACTGAGTTGGATCATAGGTAACTTCTGCTATAACTGAAGGTGAGTATTTCCGGATTTCATAATCGGCTGAAGATTGGACAACTTCATACTTTGGAGTTTCTACACCGATCTTTCCGAAAACCATACCCATGATGGAGGAAGAGAAACAGGCTGGTTTCTGAAAGGCTGAGGATTTAGCTAGAGGAGTCAAAGTAGGTTTCAGCTTGGTAACTACAATTAGCCTAAGAGGAACTGTTTTTATAACCAAAAGAAGCAAAAGAATGTTGAATTTGCCTCTGAAAACTAGCGAAGAGAATGTTGAATTTGCTTCTGCAATGTAGATTAGTCTTAAGTTTTTGTCAACTTGTCAAATTTACTTGGGAAAGGAGTTTAGACTTCATTTATATAGATCCTGGATTTTGTGGCTCAAATTTGGTTATGAAATTGTGGAGTTGATGCATCCACGACTTCTATGGAGCCTGGGTTTTTATTTTTTTCAAGGCCATATCCATAATCCATGTGCTTATATTCAGTGGGCTTTTTTTTAGTCCGTTTCTTGATGTCTTTGCTCTCTGTTTTACGCTACTGCTGTGCAGAATACATAGAAGAGTAATCTAAAAAATTACAGGCATTTCCCTCATTCCAAACTTTTTCAAGTTACAATTTCTTACCATGCAAAAAAAGAAAGAAAAATATCTACTTCAAATTTTGGTTGGCATATTTATTCTTGGAAGCACAGTTTAGAGAGTAACAGCTCCAATTTGATTATTGGTCTCATAGTGATTATTCTTTTCAATATCATCACCATTATAGTGAAGCTGTTCAGCGGTTGAGGACCTGAGGTTAATGAGTGTGAGAAAGGTCCATGTCCTGAGATATGAATCAATCCATGTATATTCTGATATGTTACAAATCTGTGTGTACAAAATACTCAAGAATTTAAATCAGAGAAAGCTCATATGCTGGTAAGACCATGTTTGCTGCCTTAGCAATGGAATTTTATTTCTATACTTATATTTCCTTTGAGTGTTGGTTTTGTCTGTTTGACTTATGGCATTTGACATCCATGGAAAAAAAGCTCACTAACATTAACATCTTGTCTGGAAAGAGATTAATCTGTTAGTATGCAGTTCATTGTTCATTTTGCTTCAGAATTATTCAAATTCTACTTTCCTTATGCTAACAGTGGTAGTAATGTTATGTCTGCTTGAAAAAGTGAGCTTTGCATATAGACAGTAGGATTGATATGTTGTGTATGTCCCATACAGTCATAGATCATGCCGGAAAGCAGGATGGGCAAATCGGCGTTGAGCCACTGATAAATTGCATCTTTATAGACACAAGAGGACAATAAGAATAGGGTTATTGGCTGCATTTGAATGTTAATGAATGAATAAACCATTTTTTGTGACGATTAGCAGCATTTCCTTCTCTGATATCATTAGAAATTTAGAATTAGAATGTAATGAAAGCAGCTGATACTAGATTCAAACATATACACACACTATTAGATTTGTGATGACTAGCAGCCTGTCAAAAGACTGATTATACAGTCATAGATCATGCTGGAAAGCAGGCAGGCAAATCGACGTTGAGCGACTGATAAATTGCATCTTTATAGATAAGAGGACACTAAGAATAGGGTTATTGGCTGCATTGGAATGTTAATGAATGAATAAACTATTCTTTTTGACAATTAGCAGCATTTCCTTCTCTGATATTACTAGAAATTTAGAATTAGTATGTAATGAAAGTAGCTAATATTGGATTCAAAGTTCAAACATATACACACACTACTAGCAGACTGTCAAGACTGATTATTGTGAATAAAAAGAACATCTAAACAAACACCTTCATGAAAAATCCACATAATTTAACACTCACTCTACTGGTAGCATAACCTCATTAGTCCTAAAAGGAGGCAAAGTCCAAGGAGGATTATACCTACCCAACAAGAACTCCCCAATAACCTTATACCCATCTCTCTCCAAGCTCTGCCGGAGCTTCTCCACCTTCTCCTTCACCACCTCATCCGCCGCGACGCCGCCAAACTTCACCACCCCATATTTCCTCTCCCCTTCCTCTCTTATCACAACCCTCTCATCCAACGGCTTAGGCGCCTCCTCTGCCTTCTTATATATCGACGGCAACACAAACTGCATAGTCACCATATTACTTTCACCCTTTGTTACCACCGGAGCTGTCATAGCAATCTTTTCACTTTCACTTCCCGGAGATTTAGTTATCACCGGAGCCGTCATGGCAATCTTTTCAGGTTTTGCATTCTGGGGATTCCCTAAAGCACCAATGTAATTCGCCAGCACCATAAAACCACCATCTTTGTTCCCCTTAAACTGAGATGGATCATAAGTGACTTCTGCTATAACTGAAGGTGAGTATTTCCGGATTTCATAATCGGCTGAAGATTGAACAACTTCATACTTTGGAGTTTCTACACCGATTTTACCAAAAACCATACCCATGATGGAGGAAGAAGCTTGTTTCTGAAAGGCTGAGGATTTGGTAGGTTTTAGCTTAGTAACTACAATGAGCCTCAGAGGAGCCGTGTTTATAACCCAAAAGATGAATTTGCCTGTGAAATCTAGATTAGGCTTATTTTTTGTCAACTTGTTATATTTACTTGGGAAAGGAGTTTAGACTTCATTTATATAGATCCTGGATTTTGTGGCTCAAATTTGGTGATGAAATTGTGGAGTTGATGCATCCACGACTTCAATTGAGAATGAGCCTCGGGTTTTTAGATTTTCAAAGCCATATCCATTATCAATTCAGTGGGCTTTTTTTTGGTCCAGTTCTTGATGTTTTTGCTCTCTTCTTTACACTAGCAGGAATGCAGGTCAGGTTTGAAGCCTTGCGTACGCAACTATCTCTGTTGGTAGATTTTTTCATCAAATCTAGACGAACGATACGAGTCGAATTCAGATTAATCAAAGCAAAGCTCTAGATATCGGGTGGGAAAAAAATAAATAAAAAGAGTAATTTGAAAAATTACAAGCATTTCCCTCATTCCAAACTTTTTCAACTCAAAATTTCTTGCCAAAAAAAAATTTATAGTTCAAATTTTGATTGGCATAGTTATTCTTGGAAGCACAGTTTAGAGAGTAACAGCTTGAATTTGATTCAATCAGAATGAATCATGGTATCTTGAACAGAATCTTCAGTTTCTGAATCAACCTCCAATCCTCAATTGTGAGAGTGGGATCATCCTGAAAAATTTAAAATATAAATATTAGACCAATTTTAGCTAATAAATCCAATTAGAAACTAATAAAAACTGGAAAAAAAAAAAAAAAAAACTCACTCTATAGTAAGCCTTAAGGACGTCAATGGACCTCCTAGAGATATGACTAACAAGCTCATCTTCAAGGCCAAAATGCCTCCCAAACAATTTTTGCCGCTCCTCAGGGTTGGATCCAATTATCTACCAAAGGAAAATAAGCATTCAAATAAGATAATTTATAACTTTACTTACAAGGTAAGTAAAATATTTAGCAAGAGAGAAGACAAATTATTATTATACCTTAATGGCCACCTTTTGGCCTTTCATGGCAACATCAACAGGTTTATTATTGATTTCAATTGAAGCTATTTGGCCAATGTCAATGAAATCCCTTTGAGGAACACAAATAGGAGTGCCAACCTACACAAGAAGGATAATTATTAATTATAGTAACAAAAAGCTGCAGAACATAAACACAAAATATGTGAAGTGAAAATTTGCAGTACCTTTAAAATGCCTTGAAGGATTTCTACACCCAAGATGATTGGATCCTTATTGTAATTAGACAAAATCTTGAGAATACAAGGGAAAACTACTTCTTTTGCAGCTTCCTTCTTCCTCTCTTCTTTCAGACCATCAATATAAGCTTTGAATTGCTTAAACAAGTCATATATGACATCTGCAATGAAAATCTTGACACCCAAGTCATCTGCATGTTCTTCAGCCTCTGGTTTCACCTTGACATCAAAGGCTAATATGGCAGCATACTCTTTTTCCTTCTCAAGCATTGCACCAGCCTTGATCACATCTTTTTTGTGTACCGGGCCTATGCCTATACCGCGAACGGGTATATTCACTTCTGGTGTATTCAGAAACTCAAGCAATGCTTCCAATGAGCCTAGGGTTGATGCATGTACATAAACCCCTTCACCATTTTTGTCAATCTTGGTCATAATTGAGTTCATTGGCCCCTTAGCTTTCTCTTTGACATGTTCCAAATCTTCATTAGGGCCTACAACATAAAGACTGGTGCCGGTAACAGCATGCTCAAGGCCCTGCATAATGATGGAAGTGGGGATTTTAATACAATTCATTACCACAATTATAATCAGAATTAATCTATATTGCTAAGTTTCAAATCTCACCGGTGCAGATATCTTGATACTCATTGCTGCCTTGATTTCCTTGTGCTGCATATACTTGCCCTGCAGTTAAAGTCAAAATTTTCATACAAAACATTTTTTTTAACATATTTGAACATTGATTATCTGAAAATATAACCCACATTTGAGGCCAAAGAACTTAAAAATGTACAAAGAATTCTGAACCATTCATACCTTCAATCGGTATTTCTTCATTGGGCGGGGTGTCAGTAATGCCTTTATATTAGTGACAATAGGGCCCTGAAACAAGAAATCCAACATTTGAGAATCTAATAAGTATCTAGCAATCTCATAAAAATTTTCAGACAAATGAGAGGCTTTCATTCAGTTCTTGCCTGCAAACCACAAACAACAATTTGATCTTTTTCATGAAGAACACCATTAACTAACACAACATCAATTGTTGTCCCATGGCCTTTGGTAACCTTCACCTCCAAGACAGTACACTGCCAGAAAAGTTTCATCAATTTACAAAACATCACAAATTTTTGCATAATTGACAAAAGACCAAACATTTCAAAGTAGAATTTCAAGTAAGAAATAGAACAAACCTGCACTTCATCATGATATGTAAGTTTTTCAACCATTGTTTTCTGTGCCCATTGGACCAATAATAATAGCAAATCTGGGATTCCTTCTCCACTGCAACATCAACCAACAGGAAAACATTAGGACAATGTTAAAGTAATAATAATCTAAAGTTTAAATTCAAAGAATAATAATCTAAAGTTTAAATTCAAAGAATTCCATGGTCAGACCTATTCATAACCTAATATAAAGAAATATATAGGCAATTCTTGTTAAAGTAAAAGACGGTTCAAGTTTACATGTTTAAAAATGCATTTATTAATGTATTTTTTCAAGCAAGTACTGCAATAACGAGAAACACTTAAAAAAGACTGCAGATTGAGGACTAACGTTGTTGCACTTGTAGGTACAATGCTGAAAGTTTCACCCATGTTCTTATTTTTGTAGTACAATTCAGTATTCAAGCCTTGCTCCTTGAACTGAAATATAACCTGATAATTGATAAACCAAAACATGAATTAATTAAATTTTGCACCAAAATCAGAATAAAAACATTGCAGACAAACAAGAAGTAGAATGAGAAATTTACATCTCTAACTCTTGTATCAAATTGACTTTTCACATCTTCAGATTGTTGCTTGATTGAATTCACCATTGGTGCATTGGGGCTAACTTTCCAGCTATAAAGCTTGTCAACCTGCAATTTTTTATATATAAGAAAAAGGGTAAGATAAAAATAAATAATAAAGTATCAATTCACCATAGAGACAAAGATATCAAGCCTAATTAATCACCTTATTCAATGCAACAATGAACTGAGTGTTCCTCATTTTCAAGAGATTGAGTGATTCTATAGTTTGTGGCTCTAATCCATGCATGATATCAACAACTAAAATTGCAATATCACATAAATCTGATCCCCTTGTCCGAAGATTAACAAAGGATTCATGACCAGGAGTATCAATGACCAATAAGCCTGGAACTTTCAACTTGGCACCAGCTTTCAATTCCTTGGTTCGGTCCCGAATGTTATCAGTAGGAATCAATGTTGCACCAATCTGTTGTGTAATACCACCAGCTTCACTTTCTTGAACATTGGTTCCTTGAATGCAATCCAAAAGCTTTGTTTTTCCTGCGTCAACATGCCCCATAATGCAGCAAACAGGGGAACGAAGGTTTTCTTCATTGGGTGCTTGTTTTTTAATGTCCTTTTCTGCTGCTTCAACTTCAGGGTAATTTTTCTTTGGGTTTTCATCAATGGGAATCTTAATGTTAAGATTAAGATCATCCCAGTTCTTTTGATCCCATTGATCTTCTTCTTCTTCTGCAAAAACAGAGTCCTCTTCTCTGTTTTTTGATTCCACTCCATCAATCTTGATCTCCAATTCCACTGAATCCACTTTTTGAGCTGTTTCCGACTTCTTCGTTTGATTTTGATAAATGGGTCGTTTTGCATAATTGGCCAGAATCTGGTTCCTCATTGACTCAAGGCGACGAGCTTCTTCCTTTTGTTTCCCTGTTAATAATTTCCCTTCTTGCTTCTTCTTTAAAAGCTTCTCCTTTTCCTTTTCCTTTTTCCTTCGTCTAGCTTCTTCCGCTTGCTTTTCTATCTCTTCCTGACGAAGTCTCTCTTCCTCTTCCTTCCTTAATCTCTCTTCTTCTTCCCTTTTCTTCCTCTCTTCCGCTTCTTTCCTCCTAGCAAGTTCCTCCTGCATAACCCTAACATGCTTCGGAACTTTCTTGTCAGAAGCTTTTATTTTCTCTCGACTTTCTTCCTTCTTCGCCTTTTCCTTTTCCTTCTTCTTTTTCTTCTTCTTAAGGATTAAGTTGCCATCGTTTTCGTCTTCCCTCTTAACCTGGTTCTCTTCCTTGAGAGGGATTTCAACCACTTGATCCCTAGCCATAGAACCACCCTCCGAAATAACCTTTTACAACCTATGTTTTCACGTTGAATATTGTCCAGCTTGATCTGACGAAGGTATCTCAATGGCAACAACCCAATTCGTAGAATTAAAAAAAAAAAAAGAAACAATAAACGGATTCAAAAGAAACAAGATTGTTCGAATTGATCAGAGCTTTTGCACAAGATTGATGGAAGCAAGAGATTTGGTAGACTTTCGGCTGAAGACGATGAGAGGCAAAGAAGTTGTATTACGAATAAAAGAGTTGGATTGCTCTTGTGGGAAAAGAAGATTTTGATAAAGGGTATAAGGGTTTAGAGTATTTAACACCCAAAAGATATTAGTCTTAGCCGACTATAACTTGCAATATTCTTGATAAAACCTAAACTTTGGTAATTAATCTAGGCATAATTATATGCTTAATCAACGAGAAACTACCATAATTAATAATTCGATGAAACTCAGTGTTTATACCTTAATTTTTAGGAATTTCCGTTAATTCATTAAATTTTGGACGGTTAAGATTAAATCTTAAATTCCAAAATTAATGATATTAAAATCACCCCAAGTCTAGTTTGATTTTTGATTTGGAAAAGCCTTGAACCAAACCTAAACCTAAACCACTTAGGAAATAACTTGGAAATTCCCTCCTTGAAATTTAATTATGGAAAGAAAATACTAATGTTTAATTTTTAAAATTAAAATAAAAATATTTAATCCATCGTTCCAATTAAATGGAACCGATGGTGTCTGTGGAAAAAGAACCCCATTCGGCCTCAATTTGTAAAGGCCGACGGTGTTATTGGGCTTAGTTTCCTTTTTAAGCCATGTGACTTTTCTCCAAAAGCTTGATGTTATTGGCCTTAATTAATTTTTTTAGCCAATGGTGTAAATTCATGTGGAGACATTTTTGAGGCTAATGGCCTCTAACCCAAGGGATTAGGGTTCCCTTATACCCTTGATTAAACCTAAAAATTCAATAAATTAATCTAGGCAGGATATGCTTAATCAACGAGTAACTATCCAAATCATGATTAATAGTTGATGAAACTCAGATTAAGTCTAATTCTTTTGATTGAATTTAATTAGGATAAGATTGATGAGTTGTCTCATCCACCATAACCAGCTGTGCGACGCGGGTCGGATTCGAATTAGTCAGGGCAAAACACTAGATACCGGATGGGATAAAAAAAAGGATTGATGGGTTGTAACAATATCAAGCACATCTTGTCTTGGATCTAATTAGAATAAGATTGATGGGTTGTAACACACATCTTGGATGAAAAAAGGGCTTAATGTGGGTGAAAACTCTAACTTTTAGACTTAATTAAATTCAATGAAAAGAATTATTAAGTATAATTTTGTTGTGGAAAATGTGGATTTCACATCATATTAGGCCATTCTCAAAAGATACCTCAAAAAAAAAATTCAATCAAAAGAATTATTAATTATAATTTTGTTATGCAAAATGTGGATTTCTCACCATATTAGGCCATTCTCAAAAGAAACCTAAAAAAAAATCAATCAAAAGAATTATTAATTAAGTATAATTTTTGTTATAGAAAAAATGTGGACTTCACAGTTCACACCATATTAGGTCATTCTCAAAATATGCCTAAAAAAAATCAAAAAGAATTAGTAAGTATAATTTTGTAATTTGTTATAGAAAATGTGGATTTCACACCATATTAGGCCATTCTCTTGTCTTGAAGATAAATAGGAAATTCATCAAAGACCAATGAAAAGAAAGAATCAAGATTAATGGCCACAATTTAATGGGCTATTAAATAAAAGCTTTCAGCCATTAGAAGTTCTATGACTTTGAATAATGGGCCTTCAAGCCTAGTCCAATATATATCTTCATTACAGAAACCTAAACCTAAACGAGTCCATCTCCATCTCCATGTGCTTATATCTCTGGTTTGGAACAGTTTAGAAATCAGAATAGCTCACTTCCCAAACAGGCCCTTAGGGTTTTTGTCTCTAATCACCGTATATAAACATCTCCAGTTTTCGTCAAACACCGCCTTTGTAAGGTTCTTGTTAACCTAGGACTATGGATAACCAAAGGGTTTCAAAAGTACTTATACCATGTTTTCCAGAAACAGAGTAGACACCATAGGAAAGAAAAATCTCTGCTTTCAGATTGTTGATTATGTTTTTGTTCTTGATTGATTGATAGCTTTTTTTTTTTTGATGGGTTTTTAAGGAAGGGGGCATCAATGATGAGATGATTAAATGTTATCCTTGCACTTTGATTGTCAGTGAAGAAAAATAGTGGGCATTCTCTCTGAGATGCTCCTCCTTTACCTGCAACTTAACCTTTTTTTTTAAATCCTATTTACTTGTCTTTTTCTATTACTAAATTAGTTGATTTAGGTGAAATCACCCTTTGAATTGTTTATCTGTGTTTTAATTGTTAATGAGATGTTTGCATTGGATCCATGATGTTATTTTACAATCTGCGTTATCTTTCTGAACTTCCTTTTTAAAGGGATTGAAGATAACTTTTTTTGATGCTGAGATCCAACACTCCTTTTAGTATGTTCAATGCCTGAAAATCTGCAATTTTTCTGAGAAAATTTGCTGCAGTTGACATGGCAGCTATGTTACTTGTTTATGTTACTTGTTACTTGTTTATCTCAACAGATAAATTAGAAGTTTGTTAAGGTTTTGCTTGTTCCTTTACAATTTAGAATACATTAATCTCATGAATGTTGATTTGATCTCTGTCACAGCTGGAACATTCCACTTAATTGTTAATTCTTGTGTTAATTAGCTGATTTGCTTCATTTCTTACTGGACATGGCAGATTGTTTCAATTTTAGCTTATTCAAAGGAAAAATCTTATCATTCATGGGTATATGTTCATAACTAGACAAGATTTCAGAAGTTTAGTCTTGGGGATATTTGCTCTTTCTAAGTTAAGTTCTTACTCATCCAAAGAGGGAGAATCTGCTATAAAGTGTACAAACTGCTATTAGCAGCAGCATGTGATTACAATACAACCACAATATATATTAAGTGAAAATATCATGAGAGATATTCCAGCTTTGTCATGGTGCCTCATTAACTTGTAACACTTGTTTTACTTTTGCATTTGATCAATGTGTAATATGTTAGCTGTCATGTTCTATATTCTATGATCTGGAGTACAGAAAGTTGGGATGGTATTTAATGGAGGATGAAAATTTTGATGAATGAGATTTAGATTCAGTTGGAAAAGCTTGCTGAGAATGTTAATGGCATTTGCTTGAATTCGGGTTTTAATCTACTTTAAATTAGGCAATATATGCATTTTTATATGGAATCTGCCTTTTGGCATTCAATTGAGCTTTTGCAGGAACTAAAGAATAAAGATGTGGCCAAGGAAGAAGATTCTAGCAACCATGTGCAATTGTATAATCAAGTTCTTTTGATCTTATTATTACACCTAATGGAGCACCTGAAGTTGACTTGAACTTGTATGATACAACTTGATTTGAGTTTCTGTTGGGTTTGATTCTTCAGCATGTGCAAGTGGAATTTTGGGAAAAGCTGGAATGAGGCAACTGTACTGTACTTTAGTTAAGATGAATAAGCTGTAACTGAAGAAATTCTTTGTTTGGTTAATGTTGTTGGCTTCCATGTGCTTGTTGCACTTGCTGCCATGTGAACACATTGTACTTATTCTAGAACACAGAAAAATTTTAATCTGAGATTTCCACTTTTCATTTTTCCAGACCCAGAATTCTACTTCCCACTAACTACTCATAGTTTAATGTTGGGTGGTCTTTGTTTATTGCATCTGAAATGGAAAAATAACTTGAATTTTTATGTAACTTGAAGCTTACTCATTTTCTGCAATTATCTTAAGACTTGAATGTTCTTTCCAATTTTCAACTAAAGTAGTCACCTTTTTTTTGGTTAAAGCTAAAGTAGTCACCTTTATCTTCCAAGATTCAAACTTTATGATTAGGACAAATAGTAGAGCTGAAGTGTGATTAGGTACACCTTTTTTTTGAAAAATAAATTGGCAAAATTTTTCTGGGGAGAGCCTAAAATTTGAATGGGTATCAAAATCAAGAGTCAAATTAAACATATTTTGACCAATATAGGGAGTCTAATTACTACAATACAATCTGTCATTTTCCCAAAATCCCATTTTTATGCATAAAAAAATGACTAAAAGGAGCATTAATAAGCCAATCCAGCTGTTTTCTTCTGGTTTTGAAATTCAAATTGAAACCATTCAATCCAGCTCAATCTGACCGTTACTTTTATAATCCCAAACAGCAAAAAATAACAAAGACAACCCAATTTTCAAACAAAAATTACTCTAAAAATTCTAAATTTAACAAAAATCCCGCTTCATCATTCAAAAATAACTCTCACAATTTCCCTACCGTTAGCCCTTTAACTTTTTCTATAAAAATCCCTCCGTCCCCACACCTCTCTAACCCTTCTCTCTCAGTTTCTCTCTTTTTGTTCCTTTCTTGCTCTGTTTCTCTGTTTTTTTAATCTTTTTAATCAGCAACCCAAAACCCATTTCTTGAAAATGCGTGAAATTCTTCATATCCAAGGAGGCCAATGCGGCAACCAAATTGGTGCCAAGTTTTGGGAAGTTGTTTGTGCTGAACATGGGATTGATTCAACAGGGAAATATCAAGGGGACTCAGAGCTTCAACTTGAGAGGATCAATGTTTATTACAATGAAGCAAGTTGTGGAAGGTTTGTTCCTAGGGCTGTCCTTATGGATCTTGAACCTGGTACCATGGATAGTCTTAGGTCTGGTCCTTATGGTCAGATTTTCCGACCAGACAACTTTGTTTTCGGACAATCTGGTGCTGGAAACAACTGGGCTAAAGGCCATTACACTGAAGGTGCTGAACTCATTGATTCTGTTCTTGATGTTGTCCGAAAAGAAGCCGAAAACTGTGACTGTTTACAGGGTGAGTTTCCTTTTCTTGTCTGTTTTCATGTTTTTCCTTTATGTTTTCGTATCTTAGGCTTATGTTTGGTCCTTTTTTTTTTTTTTGAAAACTGCAGGATTTCAGGTTTGCCATTCATTAGGAGGAGGAACAGGATCGGGAATGGGAACCCTTCTGATTTCCAAGATCAGAGAGGAATACCCAGACAGGATGATGCTTACTTTCTCAGTTTTTCCTTCTCCTAAGGTTTCAGACACAGTTGTTGAGCCTTATAATGCTACTTTGTCTGTTCATCAACTTGTTGAAAATGCAGATGAATGTATGGTTCTTGATAATGAAGCTCTCTATGACATTTGCTTCCGCACCCTCAAGCTCACCACCCCAAGCTGTAAGATCATCTATCAGGGTTTTATTTTATTTTATTTTATTTTTTTTTTGGGATTTATCTAAATTTTTGTGTTCTTGTTGGTGCAGTTGGGGATTTGAACCATTTGATATCTGCAACAATGTCTGGAGTCACATGTTGTTTAAGATTCCCTGGTCAGCTAAATTCTGACCTAAGGAAACTTGCTGTGAATCTCATTCCTTTCCCAAGGCTTCACTTCTTCATGGTTGGTTTCGCGCCACTCACTTCTCGTGGATCCCAGCAATACAGAGCCTTGACTGTCCCTGAGCTCACTCAACAAATGTGGGATTCCAAGAACATGATGTGTGCAGCTGATCCGCGCCACGGAAGGTACCTTACAGCCTCAGCTATGTTCAGAGGCAAAATGAGCACAAAGGAAGTTGATGAACAGATGCTTAATGTCCAGAACAAGAATTCTTCCTACTTTGTGGAATGGATTCCAAACAATGTCAAATCAACTGTTTGTGATATCCCTCCAACTGGGTTGAAAATGGCATCAACATTCATCGGGAACTCAACTTCGATCCAGGAGATGTTTAGGCGTGTGAGCGAGCAGTTCACAGCTATGTTTAGGAGGAAGGCTTTCTTGCATTGGTACACAGGTGAAGGTATGGATGAGATGGAATTCACTGAGGCAGAAAGCAACATGAACGATCTGGTGTCGGAGTATCAGCAATATCAGGATGCAACTGCTGATGATGAAGAGTATGATGAGGAAGAAGAAGATGAGGAGTATCAACAATGATTCAAAACAACCATGTTATGTAAAACAATGCTAAAAAGTATGCAATTGCCAGTCTCTGGCAACAGAAAGGATTAATATGGATAGTTGTGTATGAACAATATGAATGTTGAATATAATATAAGTCCTGTTCTGTTCTTCCAATATTCGAATTTAAAGCGTCATATGTTTCTTATACCAATCTGAAATCTTAAAGTTTTACCATATCTTAAAATTTTTAATACAATGATAGTTCAAGTTATATTCTTCCAATCAACGAGCTGAAAGCATTATTCATAAATCATATAGTATGTTTTTCTTTACACAGATTATCTGATATCTTAAAGTTTTAACATCTGTCAGAAGTGACTCATTAAACTCTGGGATTTTTGTTCCTTGCAAAAGAAGAATAATTTTCTGAGAGAATTTATAATAGGAGCCTGTGGTGAAGATGATTGAAGTTGGCATGTCATGGCAAGAAATTGTTTTGATGGTGTTGCTGCTTTGTAAATTACATCACATAGGAATCTGAGGATCAAAAGACAGTGCAGACATGGCTTCAAGTTCATAAAAGCTTAATGGCATTAAAATGTGCACAAATCATGATCCATCTTTATAAGGGTTTAAGAACTCATACCTAATTAACCTAATTACAAGAATGCCACTAGACGTTCTCAGTTCTAGCAAGATACATATTCACACTAATCACAAAACATTCAGAAAGCAAGCATAAAACCATAAGGCGGATTGATGTCACCGGCAGAATAATCTAAACTAGTACAAGATAAGTATGTTGAGTACAGAGAGAAGCTGTTATCAGTACCGGTATCTACTAAGACTTCTTATTCATGCCTTGATAGATCACCTAATTAAGGTCACAACAATAGCTTTCTTAAAAAGGAAGTTGTTTAGGAGTCAAGCATTTGTGATTGGGAGGTACCACAAGCAAGCAATATTAAAGGTTAATCAATGCATCCATCATTTAACTACATGTAGAAAAGCTCATTAAACCTAAGACAGCAAACTGAATTGAGCACTTAGCCTAAACCACAGAATAGACTGCAGTGTCCCTGCAGGGACCTTGATATATATGCATAAATCCTCAAATCAGATCACAATTTCATATTTTTTGAACAAAGAACTTCTATCATGGATCATACACTAACAATGAAGATTATGATTAAGCAAACATTGCAATTTATATTAGAGATTAATCTCAATGCTTCCATAATTAAACACTATGTAACAAAGAGCTACATTTTTCACAATTGATCATCAGCTACGACACACAAGCCCTGCAACTACAATTACAAAAAGATCATCAATTTACAACATAAAACATCCAAGAGGTTCCAATTCTAACATCTAATTCTTGCCATCTTTGACAGCTTTGTCTACTACTATGACCTTCTTGTAATCAAAATCCACCGGGTGCAGGCCACACTCTTCTGGTGCTACTGGCCGCCTATCACCAAGAACGTTCCATACATATAGCAGGCAAGACCCTATTAAGGCTCCACAGGCAAGACCTAAAATGAACACAGCAAGCACTCTCCAAGAACAATTGCTACTCTTATGCCCTGTTGTCAGAGGTTTGGGGTTCTTTGCAACAGCCTTTGGATCAAGTGGTTGAGAATGCATCCAATTTGGAACCTGCCTTAGCTTAAAACTCCACGAATGAATAAAGCATGTCTGTGAAGAGTTCCCATTTGAAGAGCTTAAGCCAACAAACACTTCTTCATCATTCCATAGCTTTGACAAGCCGATTGAGTATGAAAGCAATGGATCATCAGGCCTGGTACTACCAGATTGGCTCAACCTAATCTCTACCCTCTTTGAACTTGCTTCATAATCAATCCAAGAATGTAATTTTTCTCCATTATTCAACACCAAATTGACAGATGATAAATTTTTCACTTTAGCTGATACAAGACTACCCACATCAATACCCACATGATTTTCATTCAAATCCCCATACTTTGCATCTTTGAAGGTATCAAATTCAACAGCAAAAATACGGCTATTACTTTTCTCTACTCCAGGAGAAATCCCAAACGAGCTATTGTCCATTACATTAATATCAAAACTACTAGGAAGCATAACAAAAGCCAAACCATCACCATTTTCATGGGACATAGAGAAGGAAAAGTAAGTTGAGAAAGAAGCAAAGTTCCTAACTTTACCTTCAACAAGCTTGATGGGTTTCTTATACATGACTCTCCCAGCACTCCAACTCACAGAGTTAGTAAGTTGAATCCAAGAGCCATCATCAGCAACTTTAGCATCCCCATACAGAGCAATATTGGACTCAAATTTGGGATCTTTACCAAAACTATTGAAGGAAAAAGAGGAACTTTGGTCTGCAACTAAGATTTTGAGGTGGAAAATGATGAAAGTTAGGGCTGTTAAGTAGTGGGAAGTGGAGAATGTGGCCATTTCTGAAGTGGGTTAGAGCTGAATCTGGGGTTTGGTTTTTCTTTTGGTTGCTCTACTAAGATTTGCTGTGTGAGGATTCCATTTTACAACTAGGCAATTTTCCTTTATTTTTTTAGGGTTCTGGGTGAAAAACCAGAGGAAAGTAAAGAATAGGGGGGTTGGGTTGGTATGGCTTGGAGGTTGTGAAAATTAAATACGTTTACTCGTTTCTGCAACTTTTTTTTGGTTCACTTTCTGTGAGTGGTTGCTGACTGAGGGAATATTATAATGGACATTTTTCACTTTAGCACCTGTACTCTTTCTAAATTCTTAAATGAGCTCTTATCTTTATGTATTTACATTTCTATCCACAAAACTTCAATTTTTAACATTGTCTTATATCTGATAGACACATTAGGTCCTATTAGTTCAGAATCTAATTGTGTTAGGCCTCAAATTAACTTTCTCTAAGTAATTTCGAATCTAAAACCTTACTTAAAAGAATCAAGCTCCTTTCAACAAATTAGATCCGATTAATTCAAAATCGAGGCATATTGTACTAGACCATAAACCAAAGAAACTTTCCCAAAATCGATATTATTCATTCACAAAGTTTAAAGTTAAAAATCTTGTTTAAAGAGAACTGAATCCTTTCACTCAAACTAACATTTCTATCACAAAATTTCATTGATTATGATACTTTCTCTTAATTATTTCTTTCATTAAATAAAGTACTAACACTATGAGAAGTTCTTTCACCAAAAAGGAAAAGGTTGTGACTTTGAGCTTAATTAGTACCAAAACTTTCACTTGGTACATTAGTACAAATATGTGAAACAAAGAGTGGGTAGTTGCAAATTAAGTGATACAAGAATTACAGTTGTCAAAGCAAACTTGTTTGTTAGCCACAACAAAAAGGAAGTATATAAAAAAAAGTAAAGAAAAGATAGGATATCTTAGGTTAAAGTGTACTCTCAATTGTAGACAATGGTCTAAGTCTCTTAAGCTTTTTTGTAATAAAAAACACACACAAAAGCACAGCTGTAGAGTACAAGAAGCTGATTTTCATTTTCTCAAGTCTCTATCAATTCCAAGCAAAATCCTCCCACTACTCTCTTTCCCTTTTCAATTTTCTTTTTGTTTTGTAAGTAAAATAAAGGAAAAGTTTTTTTGTGTGGGGAGCAAAAAGAAAGGGAAAAAAAAATTTAAAAGGGAGAGAAATGGATTCTCTTTCATGAAGAGAGGGACCATTTCTAACGTGCATTTTCATAGGGTTGGGGTTTTGATAAACCCACCCATGGTTGTTGTGCAACGTGCCTAGCCACTTTAGCCAAAGCTCTTTCCAGGTAAAAATTAATCTAGGCGTGCATTTGCTTGCTCTCTTGTCTTGTTGGTAAAGCAACGGATAAGTGTCTGCTAAGTGTTTGATAAAATGTTTTCAGTAAATGAAACTTGGAATTGATGTCTTTTGGCAAACATTTGATTTTTGGGTGATTCTTTCTGGAGCATTGAATAGTTTTATAGGATAGTGAGCAATGGGGTTGGTGATTATAAATGCGGTCAGTTGTTGCATTAAATAACCCTTTGAAATCTTATTCAATGGCTGGTTTTTTTACATTTACTATAGTGTGGGATGATTCGTGAGCCTGGAAGAGAAGAATCTGCAGATTTTTGGTGGGTCAGTGGGGGGCCTCATGGCTCATACCGTCAGATTTAGGCATCTGAATATGCTGAGAAAATTTAAGACCAATAAACTTTGCATTCAATTATTAATAATTCATTACTGACAGGTAAAGTTGACCTCAATGAGACTGATAAATCCAAAACAAACCTTAAAAGTACAACTTGCAAAGATTATGTTGGATTCATAAGATAAAAAATGAATTCTAGTTACCTTAAGCATGAGCAAAAAGTGTAACGTGCCCATTTTTTAAAAATTTGCCTTGGTGAAATGTGCCATTAGAATATGGATTCATCAAGCTTTTTCACCTTGTTGGGGTGGTGGCACAAAAGGCAAGATAGAAGGGTTTATTATCTTATCTTAGCCTTATTATTTTCAAAAAAATTGAAATGAAATGAACAAGGCTATGGGAAATGGGACAAAGCACATGCCAAATTCTGAAGGTTACAAAACAAAGACTGCTGCCAAGTTTCACACATGAATGAATGAAACTTTGGGTTTTATTAAGCCCTAACTTCTTCCCCCATACACAAAGGGACAAAGTTTGGAACCCATAAGCACTTGCACTTGTTTGGGTATTAAATTTAAAACATGGGAGGGGACCAAATTGCTTTTGAGGTGTAAATCTTGTGAAGGTGACCCTACCTTATATTAGTGCCATTGGATTTTTTTAAGGACACTGTTAGATTGAATTTCATTTTCAACCCTATCGAGTTTGGTTGGTTTTGCTTAAACTATGTGATACATAAATTCTTTCCATTTATCTTTACTATTAATTTTTTCATTATCATAAAATAGTGACACTTTGAATCCTTCTAAATTATAATAAAGAGGTTGTGAACATGTTGATTTTATTTTGGGTATAAATCCCTTGTATTCTATAATCATATTAGGTTCTAATCAATTTAGAGTCGAGTCATGTCGGACCTCAAATAAGGGAAAACTCTTCCAATGTCTTCTTTTCATTTACAAGATAATTGGAATTTGAGACCTTGTTTAAGGACTATATGAATTCATTCTACTCAACTCAACCTAACAAACAAGACTACTGAAATTTGAGACCTTGTTTAAAAAATATATTGAATTTGTTCTACTCAACCCAACAAACATCGGTCATATCATATGTTGAATACAAAGTTGAGTCTATATTACATAATCATATTCCTTACAGGGATTTGCTTGATTCTAACTTCTAAGTCAATTATTAGATCAAAATTCAAGACATTGATAAATCAAGAAAAGAGAAAAAGAGAGGAGTATTTAATTTGCAGGCCAACATATATATCTATTTACTAGATTAAGCAAAATTGTAAATAGTTGCAATGGGTGGTGGTTGAAGTGGGCCTTTGATCATATATGTTCTGACATTATTCAACCAGCTGAGAGTTAGATCAAAGACAAATAAGACGCCCAAGGAAGATATATAGCTACTTATCAATAAAAGAAGATAAAGATATCCATCATTTATACCAACTATAGTGTAGAAAGTAATGTTAGAAAAAAGAACCAATAACCATAAAAGATAGTATATATAAAATTGAAAATAATGTAATTAACATAAAATAACATACCAATATTCTTAAGGGTTTATATATAATACACCGTAGTGGAATTTAGCATATTGCACAAGCGTGTTTTGAAGAATGACATGTGTGTTCCTTTGGGATTAAAAAAATGAACATGTGTCAACTCCACAACCTGCTTGTGGAATCCAAAATTTATACCACCGGTGTATAAAATAATTACCCTATTCTTAATTACACAGGTAACCAAAAGCTACTTGAAGGATATAGCCTATCATCAATACTTAAGTACCATTCATACTCCTTAGCAACTATGAAGTACCATTCGTAAATTTGTTCAAATCATAGACAATTGAAAAGGGCCCAAGGTTTTATATATCCATTAAAGCTTGGAATTAATTCATATCCAAGGCCCAGACCGTTGTACAGGCTAGTCCACATGCTCTTGGATTTAAATATTTGAGATACCATGACATATGATATGTATGATAACCATCGTGCCTGTTAGAACCTTGTCATTTTAGAAATAGTAGATCAATTTTTTTTTGGCCAGGAATTAGTAGATCAATTTGATAAATAAAAATCATTTGCCTCGTAATCTAGTTATCTTAGTATTCTTTTTAATTAGTTACTGTGACACTACAAATCTCTAAATTATAGTAAAGATTTTGTGAAATACATTTGAAACGGAGTCGTATTAAATTATGATGACTAATTTGGAATTGAATCACGTCGGATCTCAATGTGAGGAAAACTCTCTAGCACCTTGTTTAAAGGACAACTCATCCCACTCAAACATTCCTGCTTTGTTTTCCAATGGCAGAAGACAGTACACGAAATGTAACACATGGGTTTAAGGTCATAAAAGCAAAAGATGGCTATGATATGTGCACAAATCGTGATTCATCTTTTATAAATGGGTCCAGTTAATTGGTGCACCCATGCATCAATTAGACACAAAATTCAAGAAAATAAATCTCATTAATATATTTAAAAAGTCTAATAATTGCATAAAAAGTGGGTATAGAATTCCTACATAATAATTGTTCATGAAGGAGAAAATTTGTATGTCAAAACTACCCTTATACCAAATAAAAGATTTTTAGTTGGGCTAAACCTTATTAAAATTGTTTATATTTTTTTTTCTAAAACCCTAAGATATTATTAAAATAGTTGGGGCTAAACCCTTTAAAAAATTATAACATTTCTAGTTGGGGCTAAACCTTATTAAAACTGTTTATATTTTTTTTTCTAAAACTCTAAGATAATGGGACTCAAAATTTAAGATTTATCCTTAAAATTGGGGATAAAATTTTATTTGGGGCTAAACTTGGTGAAAAATATTTAAATATTTTCCAAATAAAAAGTTTTATAAAAGAAAAATAATTTTTCAATGGGTATTATAGTCATAAGCAAAAGTCAAATATATCTCATTATTACACTTATTACATGTTTCAAAACTTTTTTCTTGGGTTTTGTGACTAAATGGTGCAAGGGTGCACCATTTAGCTTTTGCCTTTATAAATAAGGATTGTAGATTAATAAGGATTGAAATTATACACTAATTTCAAGAATGTCTTGGTTCTAGTTAGATAGATATAGCACCTTACTATAAAGAACATTGAATTCTTTTCACTCAACCTAATAGAACATTGGTCATGATCATGTTGAATACAAAGGTAAAGTCCATGTTACATATATAGTTTCGTAGGGCTTTGCTTGATTATTAGATCAAAATTGAAGACATGCATAAATCAAAGACAGAGAGAAAAGAGAGGAAAGCCAACATCTATTTCCTAGATTAAGCAAAATTGCTCCATATATAGCTGCAATTGGTGGTGGTTGAAGAAGGCCTTTGATTCTGGCAATCAACCAGCGCCTGACAGTTAAATCAAAGAGAGAGAAGACGCCGAAAGAAGATAGCTACTGCTCAGTGCCCGTTTGGCCTAGCTTAAAGTTCTTCTGAAAAAGTGCTTCTGGAAAAAACTTCAATTTAGAGCTTCTGGCTTTTAGTTCAAAAACAACTAAAAAGCACTTCTGGATTTTCCGTTTGGCCTAGTTTAAGCTTTTTTCAGTAGATAAGCTGTTAAATAAGCTGGGCCAAACGGACCCTCAGTACAAGAAAAGAAAGATAGCCATGATCAGTTTATACCAAGTGTAAAAAGTGGCATGATTTTTCTGAAAAACCCCACAATAAAAGAACCATAAAAATATAGTATAAAATTGAATATAATGTACACTCATCAAATAAAAGTGTACCAATATCTTAATCACATAGGTAACCAAGAGCTATATAGAAGAAGTTTCGTATCCCTGTCAAAGAAAGGATGATACTTCCTAGTTGCTAACGAGTAAAAGTTAAAGGAGTCAGTTTTGTTGTTCAAATATGGAGCAAAAAGTTTGTTCCCAGTTCCACTAGCAATAGCCCTTTGAGAGAAAGATGCAGCATCACTTATGAACAAGGTGTTCTTTCCTAAATTCTGCATCAATACACATGATTTTCTTTTCAGGTCCAACTCGAGAATATATGGACGACGTAATCCGATTAAAATGACCAAGAGTTGTCCATCGTGTTCCGCTAGTGCTTTTGGAAAGGCTGGAACCTCGTTTGTTGATGGTATAACCTCCTTGTGGACAATCCAAGTATGTTGGATGTCTTGTATATCAAATACTGCTAAGTTTCTGTTCCAATCCAAACAATAACATAATCCTTGGTATAGAATCGGATGGTAAAGGGGTTCAAAAGAAGGATCCATTTTACCCTTTAAATCATGCTCCTTCCAATTAGCTTCTCCTAGTTGATGAACATAGATTGAGGTGTTACGAACTGAAATTGCAACAACCAAGCAATCCGGCTGGGAAGGTGGACAAGTGAACAACATGGATTCTGGAATTCCAGGCACAGTGGGAAGTTGTATTATCTCTTGAGTTAAGGGATTGAAGAGAACTGGGTGCCTATAAGATCGAAGCATTAACGACCAGCCATACTTTGAAAAGTAGATTCTTTTAGTACCATCTCCTACTTCTGGTGGAAAGTCCATGTCCCAAGTATATTTATACAAGGGATGCATAACTCTGTATTTACTACGATCATCCATGATTTGGAACAACAATGGGAATGACGAATCTGCATAAGTGAGTATGGAAGGAAGCTGGCGTGGAGGAGAAACACTAACAGTGATGGATCGCCATGTTTTGCAGACAGCATGAAAGTTGATAATGTCAACAACAAAGATGAGCTTCGACAATATCAATTCTAAAAGCTCCGGTGGAAGCTCTTTGCCCCATAAATCCTCTTTCTTCTCTCCTTGAAGCTTGCCCCATAAATCCTTAATTTTCGACAATATTGTCATCATTATACAAAAAAAAAAAAAAAAAAATCAAATCGGAGCTGTAGCAAACGATCGAGAGAAGACAATATTAAAGGGTTGTTGAAATCGTTAATCTCCCTCTGGCAACACCTATTTTGTATATCGATCTATTGCTTGATTAGGAAGGCATGACCCAATCTATCCAGATTTTAAAAGCATACCAATATCTTAATTACATAGGTAACCAATAGCTATTTGGAAGAAATTTCGTATCCCATACATCATTACTAGAAAGATTGTCAAAGAAAGAATGATACTTCCTAGTTGCTAAGGAGTAAAAGTGAAAGGATCCGTTCTTCAAGAATGGACCAAAAATTTTGTTCCCAGTTCCACTAACAATAGCCCTTTGAGAGAAAGATGCACCTTCACTTATGAACAAGGCCTTCTTTCCTAAACTCTTCATCGGGACACAATAGCCCTTTGAGAGAAAGATGCAGCAATACTTAAAAATATACGGACGACACTGTGATTCGATGAAAACGACCAAGAGTTGCCCATTGTGTTCCACTAGTGCTGTTAGAGGGGCTGGAACCTTGCGTTGTGATTCTGGTATAATCTTCTCGTGGATAATCCAACTATTTTCGATGTCTTGTATATCAAATACTGCTAAGTTTCCCTTCTGATCCAAACAATAACATAATCCTTGGTATAGAATCGGATGGCAAATGGGTTCAAAATAACGATCCATCTTACCCTTTAATTCATGCTTCTTCCAATAATCTTCTCCTAGTTTATGGACATAGATGGAGCAGTAAATATCACCAACAATTGCAACTATCGAGCAATCCGGCTGAGAAGGTGGACAAGTGAAGAACAATATGCATGGTGAATATCCAGGAAAGACTGGCACAGTGGGAAGAAATATTATCTCTTGAGTTAAGGGATTGAAGAGAATTGGTTCCCTATTAAATTGAAGCATTAGCGACCAGCCATGCTTTGAAAAGTATATTCTTTTAGGACCATCTCCTACTTGTGGTGGAAATTGCATGTTCCAAGTATAATTATACAAGGGATGCAAAACTCTGTATTCATGATCATCCATGATTTGGAACAACAATGGGAATGACGAATCTGCGTAAGGGAGTGGGGAAGGAAGCTGGCGTGGAGAAGGAACACTAACAGTGATGGATCGCCATGTTTTGCAGACAGAGTGAAATTTCTGAATGTCAACAACAAAGATGAGTTTCGACAATATCAATTCTAAAAGCTCCGGTGGAAGGCCTCTGCCCCATAAATCCTCTTTCTTCTTTCCTTGAGGCTTGCCCCATAAATTCTTAATTTTCGACAATATTGTCATCATTATACAAAAAAAATCAAATCGGAGCAGTAGCAAACGAGAGAAAGACAATATTATATATAATCTATTTGCTTAATTAGCAAGGCAGCCAAAATATTTACTATCATTTTACGAATACGACTCGGATTATATTTATTTTATACATATAATTATAGATACTAATTAATGGGATATAATAAACAAAATCCTCCTCAAGAAGGATTTCTATGATATGGGTGTGCAAATTCCAAATCTGTTCAAATTAATTGATATAGAATTCAAAGGAGACCGTTTACTAGCCCACATGCCATTGGATTTATATTTGAGACCCATGACATATGATATATGTGTAATTTTCATTCCTGTTAGCAAGTAATTTATCAAAAGGAGCCTGTGGTGAAGATGATTGAAGTTGGCATGTCATAGCAAGTAATTATTAGGTGGGTTGCTCTGTTTTGTAAATTACACCAACATAGGAATTCTAAGGACAGAAATTCAAGAGAAGGACATCATATATGCATGTGAACCATTTTAATTACCTTGATAGCAAATAATTAATTTTGCAATTTGCCAAGTTAGTATTTAAGTTTATTGGAACTCTTAACCACAGAGTGAATTGGAAATGCCAGTTTGATTCTGCCAACCCTCATAGCCCAATTCAAAGCAACATTTTGTTTTAATTGGGTGGTAAGTTGGTTGGGTTAGATCTGATTTTTCCACTGAAAAGAACTTGGCCTATAATCTTTATCTCTTCATTCTTCTTGCAGCATTAGCTCCTGAAATTGGAAACCTAGAACAAACGTCAAAGAAATGTTGCTTTGATAATGCTGCAACACCTTGAGTGGATGGCATTTTTCTTTCATTCTAGTAATGTAGACCTAAATCCTAATTTATATCTATAGTAACTATATGACTATATGTCAATTAACTGCTACCATTGTTTTATAAGTTTTAAAGATAAGACCGGCATTTGATTACATAGGTAACCAAGAGCTATTTGGAAAAAATTCCATTTTAGATAAACATGATTAACTAGAAAGATTATCAAAGAAAGAATGGTACTTCCAAGTTGCTAACGAGTAAAACTGAAACAAGTCAGTTTTGGTCCTTAAGAATGGAACAAAAATTTTGTTCCCAGTTACACTAACAATAGCCCTTTGAGAGAACGAAGCAACTTTGCTGATGAATAAGGTCTTGTTTCCTAAACTCTGCATCGCTACACATGATTTTGTTTTAAGGTTCATCTTAAAGATTTTGGGACGATCCCCTATGATGAAAACAACCAAGAGTTGTCCATCGTGTTCCATTAGTGCTGATAGAAGGGTAAAAATTACTTTGCAATGTGATGGTATAACCTCCTTGTGGACAATCCAACTATGTTGGATATCTTGTATATCAAATACTGCTAAGTTTCTCCCCCGATCCAAACAATAACATAATCCTTGGTATAGAACCGGATGACAAATGGGATAAAAAGAAGGATCCATCTTACCCTTAAAATCATGCTCCTTCCAATGAGTTTCTTCTAGTTTATGGAGATAGATGGAGCTGCAATAACCAACAATTGCAACAACCAAGCAATCTAACTGGGAAGGCGGACAAGTGAAGAGTATTGTGGCCAAAAATTGAGAAAAAAAATATCAGGTAAGTTTCTGTAAAATTTTAGTCAAAATTGTGTACTAGATACATTACGGTTTTTGGGAAAACCGCGTTAGGGGCCCTGTCTCAGTTTGCATGATTTTTGGCACAACAACTCATTAAAATATCTATATTCATCTAACGAAATCTCAACCACATTGGATTTAAGAATTTGTTTTTATGAGCATCAGAATTTTGTTTCGATTTAATTAGAAAATTAATTCGAAAAAATAGGAAAAACAATATTAGAAGCGTGAAAAGCCCTTAAACCTTTTGGCGTTCAAATATATATTTTGTATGAGTACAGTGACCGAAAATTGAGAAAAAAAAATTCGGGTCAGTTTTTGTAAAATTTTAGCCAAAATCGTGTACTATCCATCACGGTTTTTGCCTAAAACCGCATTGGGAGCCCCTGGCTTAGTTTGTATGATTTTTGGCACAACGATTCATTAAAATATCTATATTCATTCCAAATCTCAGCCACATTGAATTTAAGAAGTTGTTTTTATAAGCATTAGAATCTTGTTTCAATTTAATTAGAAATTAATTTGAAAAAAATAGGAAAAACAATATTAGAAGAGTGAAAGCCCTTCAATCTTTTTGGCATTGAATTATATATTTTTTATGAGTATTTTGGCCAAAAATTGAGGAAAAAAGTTTCGGGTCAATTTTTGCAAAATTTTTGCCGAACTCGTGTACTAACCATCACGGTTTTTGGCTAAAAATGCGTTGGGGGGGTCTCGGCTCTATTTTGAATGATTTTTGGCGTCAAGACTCATTTAAATATTTAAATTCATCAAATTAAATCCTAGCCACATTGGATTTAAGAATTTGTTTTTACGAGCATCTAAATCATATTTCGATTTAATTAGAATTTAATTAAGAAAAAAAGAAAAAACGATATTAGAAGCGTTAAAAGCCCTTCAATCTTTTTGGCATTCAATTATCTATTTCAAATGAGTATTTTGGTCTTCGGGTCAGTTTTTGCAAAATTTTAGCCGAAATCGTGTACTATCAATCTATCATCACGGTTTTTGGCTAAAAACGCGTTGGGGGCCCCAGATCTATTTTGCATGATTTTTGGCACAACTACTCATTGAAATATCTATATTTATGTAACCAAAATTTTAGCCACATTGAATTTAAGAATTTGTTTTTAGGAGCATCAGAATCTTGTTTCGATTTAATTATATATTAATTCAAAAAAATAGAAAAAAACAATATTAGAAGAGTGCTTAAAATGTAGAAAGATAACCCGCTGCTAATGAGCGGCTAGATAGCATTCAATACAGTTTATCTGCTCTAGTTGAGTTGAACCCGCTTCTCTTCCTATGGGAAAGCGCTTTTAGCAGCGTATTCAAATTCATCTTTCTCTTCCGGGTCTTTCCCAGACTCAGAGGACAACCACTTAATGAAAGGCAACAGGAAACCTTAAGGGGGCGTTTGGTTAGGATCACCCCCAGATCACTCGTGATCTAAGATCACCAGTGATGCAAGATCACCGGTGATCAAAGATTACATGGGTTTATGGTGGTAATCCAGATCACCCTTAAAGGGGTGATCAAGGGGTAATCCGGATTACCACACCAAACCAAAAAGTGTAACCAAACGGGGTGATCTGAGATCACCTGCCAAGTTCACCAGGGATGATCAAAGATCACCCCCAACCAAACGCCCCAAAAGTTTTACCCCCGGCTGAAGCCTAATTCGCTAAAGGTTCTTATGCTCCTATATTTAGTCTCATTGGGTAATAAGTACGCGTTCCAGGACCACAACTCTGTTTTGCATGATTTTTGGCACCGAGACTTCTTGAAATATCTTTATTCATCTAATCAAATCTAAGACACATTGGATTTAAGGATTTGTTTTTATGTGAATCTGAATCTTGTTTCGATTCAATTATAAATTAATTCAGAAAAAATATGAAAAACGATATTAAAAGCGTGAAAAGTTCTCCAATCCTTTTGACATTGAATTATAGTTTTTTTATGAGTATTTTCGCTAGAAATCGAGGAAAAATATTTCGGGTCAATTTTTGTAAAATTTTAGCCGAAATCATGTACTAACCATCACGATTTTCGGCTAAAACCGCGTTCCAGGGCCCGACTCAGTTTTTGCTTGATTTTTGGTGCCAAGACTCCTTGAAATATCTATATTCATCTAACCAAATCTCAATCACATTAAATTTAAGGATTTATTTTTACGAGCACCTGAATCTTGTTTCGATTTAATTAGAAATTAATTTGAAAAAATTGGAAAAACAATATTAGAAGCGTTAAAAACCCTTCAATATTTTTGATGTCGAATCATATATTTTTAATGAGTATTTTTCACAAAAATTGAACTAATATGTTTCGGATCAATTTTTGCAAAATTTTAACCGAAATCGTGTATTAACCATCACGGTTTTTGACTAAAAACGCGTTCCAGGGCGACAACTCTTTTTGCATGATTTTTGTCACCGAGACTACTTGAAATATCTTTATTCATCTAATCAAATCTCAGGCACATTGGATTTAAGGATTCGCTTTTATGTGAATCTGAATCTTGTCTCGATTCAATTATAAATTAATTCAGAAAAAATATGAAAAACGATATTAAAAGCGTGAGAAGTTCTTCAATCCTTTTGACATTGAATTATTGTTTTTTTTATGAGTATTTTCCTTAGAAATCGAGGAAAAATATTTTTGGTCAATTTTTGCAAAATTTTAGCCGAAATCATGTACTAACCATCACGGTTTTCGGCTAAAACCGCGTTCCAGGGCCCGGCTCAGTTTTTGCTTGATTTTTGGTGCTAAGACTCCTTGAAGTATCTATATTAATCTAATCAAATCTCAATCACGTTAAATTTAAGGATTTATTTTTACGAGCACCTGAATCTTGTTTCGATTTAATTAGAAATTAATTTGAAAAAATTGGAAAAACAATATTAGAAGCGTTAAAAACCCTTCAATCTTTTCGATGTCGAATCATATATTTTTAATGAATATTTTACCCAAAAATTGAGCAAATATGTTTCGGGTCAATTTTTGCAAAATTTTAACCGAAATCGTTTACAAACCTTCACGATTTTTGGCTAAAAACGCGTTCCAGGGCCACAGCTCTGTTTTGCATGATTTTTGGCACCGAGACTCCTTGAAATATCTTTATTCATCTAATCAAATCTCAGGCATATTGGATTTAAGGATTTGTTTTTATGTGAATCTAAATCTTGTTTCGATTCAATGATAAATTAATTCAGAAAAAATATGAAAAACGATATTAAAAGCGTGAAAAGTTCTCCAATCCTTTTGACATTGAATTATAGTTTATTTTTATGAGTATTTTCGCTAGAAATCGACGAAAAATATTTCGGGTCAATTTTTGCAAAATTTTAGCCGAAATCATGTACTAACCATCACAATTTTCGGTTAAAACCGCGTTCCAGGGCCCGGCTCAGTTTTGCTTGATTTTTGGTGCCAAGACTCCTTGAAATATCTATATTCATATAACCTAATCTCAATCACATTAAATTTAAGGATTTATTTTTACGAGCATCTGAATTTTGTTTCGATTTAATTTGGAAAAACAATATTAGAAGCGTTACAAACCCTTCAATATTTTTGATGTCGAATCATATATTTTTTATGAGTATTTTACCCAAAAATTGAGCAAATATGTTTCGGGTCAATTTTGCAAAATTTTAACCGAAATCGTGTAAAGGCCACAGCTCTGTTTTACATGATTTTTGGCACCGAGACTCCTTGAAATATCTTTATTCATCTATTTAAAATTCAGGCATTTGGATTTAAGGATTTGTTATGTGAATTTGAATCTTGTTTCGATTCAATTATAAATTAATTCAGAAAAAATATGAAAAACGATATTAAAAGCGTGAAATTTCTCCAATCCTTTTGACATTGAATTATAGTTTTTTTATGAGTATTTTCGCTAGAAATCGAGGAAAAATATTTCGGGTCAATTTTTGTAAAATTTTAGCCGAAATCATGTACTAACCATCACGGTTTTCGGCTAAAACCGCGTTACAGGGCTAGGCACAGTTTTGCTTGATTTTTGGTGCCAAGACTCCTTGAAATATCTATATTCATCTAACCAAATCTCAATCTCATTAAATTTAAGGATTTGTTTTACCAGCACCTGAATCTTGTTTCCATTTAATTAGAAATTAATTTGAAAAATTGGCAATATTAGAAGCGTTAAAAACCCTTCAATCTTTTTGATGTCGAATCATATATTTTTAATGAGTATTTTACACAAAAATTGAGCAAATATGTTTCTGGTCAATTTTTGCAAAATTTTAGCCGAAATCATGTACTAACCATCACGGTTTTCGGCTAAAACCGCGTTCCAGGGCCACAACTCAGTTTTGCTTGATTTTTGGTGCAAGACTCCTTGAAATATCTATATTCATCTAACCAAATCTCAATCACATTAAATTTAAAGATTTGTTTTTATGAGCACCTAAATCTTGTTTCGATTTAATTAGAAATTAATTTGAAAAATTGGAAAAACAATATTAGAAGCGTTAAAAACTCTTCAATCTTTTTGATGTCGAATCATATATTTTTAATGAGTATTTTTCACAAAAATTGAACTAATACGTTTCGGATCAATTTTTGCAAAATTTTACCCGAAATCGTGTATTAACCATCACGGTTTTTGACTAAAAACGCGTTCCAGGGCGACAGCTCTTTTTGCATGATTTTTGGCACCGAGACTACTTGAAATATCTTTATTCATCTAATCAAATCTCAGGCACATTGGATTTAAGGATTTGTTTTTATGTGAATCTAAATCTTGTTTCGATTCAATGATAAATTAATTCAGAAAAAATATGAAAAAACGATATTAAAAGCGTGAAAAATTCTCCAATCCTTTTGACATTGAATTAAAGTTTTTTTATGAGTATTTTCGCTAGAAATCGAGGAAAAATATTTCAGGTCAATTTTTGCAAAATTTTAGCTGAAATCATGTACTAACCATCACAATTTTTCGGCTAAAACCGCGTTCCAGGTTCGACTCAATTTTGCTTGATTTTTTGTGCCAAGACTCCATGAAATATCTATATTCATATAACCAAATCTCAGTAACATTAAATTTAAAGATTTGGTTTTACGAGCACCTGAATCTTGTTTCGATTTAATTAGAATTTAATTTGAAAAATTTGAAAAACAATATTAGAAGCGTTAAAAACCCTTCAATCTTTTTGATGTCGAATCATATATTTTTAATGAGTATTTTACACAAAAATTGAGCAAATATATTTCGGGTCAATTTTTGCAAAATTTTAACAGAAATCGTGTACTAACTATCACAGTTTTTGGCTAAAAACGCGTTCCAGGGCCACAGCTATGTTTTGCATGATTTTTGGCACCGAGACTCCTTGAAATATCTTTATTCATCTAATCAAATCTCAGGCACATTGGATTTAAGGATTTGCTTTTATGTGAATCTGAATCTTGTTTCGATTCAATTATAAATTAATTCAGAAAAAATATGAAAAACGTTATTAAAAGCGTGAAAAGTTCTTCAATCCTTTTGACATTGAATTATAGTTTTTTTTATGAGTATTTTCTCTATAAATCGAGGAAAAATATTTCGGGTCAATTTTTGCAACGTTTTAGTCGAAATCATGTACTAACCATCATGGTTTTCGGCTAAAACCGCGTTACAGGGCCTGGCTCAGTTTTTCTTGATTTTTGGTGCCAAAAATCCTTGAAATATCTATATTCATCTAACCAAATCTCAGGCACATTAAATTTAAGGATTTGTTTTGGTGCTAAGACTCCATAAAATATCTATATTCATCTAACCAAATCTCAATAACATTAAATATAAAGATTTGGTTTTACGAGCACCTGAATCTTGTTTCGGTTTAATTAGAAATTAATTTGAAAATTTTGAAAAACAATATTAGAAGCGTTAAAAACCCTTCAATCTTTTTGATGTCGAATTATATATTTTTAATGAGTATTTTACACAAAAATTGAGCAAATATGTTTCGGGTCAATTTTTGCAAAATTTTAACCGAAATCGTGTACTAACCATCACGGTTTTTGGCTAAAAATGCGTTCCAGGGCCACAGCTATGTTTTGCATGATTTTTGGCACCGAGACTCCTTGAAATATCTTTATTCATCTAATCAAATCTCAGGCACATTGGATTTAAGGATTTGCTTTTATGTGAATCTGAATCTTGTTTCGATTCAATTATAAATTAATTCATAAAAAATATGAAAAACGTTATTAAAAGCGTGAAAAGTTCTTCAATCCTTTTGACATTGAATTATAGTTTTTTTTATGGATAGTTTCGCTATAAATCGAGGAAAAATATTTCGGGTCAATTTTTGCAAAATTTTAGTCGAAATCATGTACTAACCATCATGGTTTTCGGCTAAAACCGCGTTACAGGGCCCGGCTCTGTTTTTCTTGATTTTTGGTGCCAAAAATCCTTGAAATATCTATATTCATCTAACCAAATCTCAGCCACATTAAATTTAAGAATTTGTTTTTACGAGTATCATAATCTTGTTTCGATTTAATTAGAAATTAATTTGAAAAATTGGAAAAACAATATTAGAAAGGTTGAAAACCCTTCAATCTTTTTGATGTCGAATCATATATTTTTAATGAGTATTTTTCACAAAAATTGAGCAAATATGTTTCGGGTCAATTTTTGCAAAATTTTAACCGAAATCGTGTATTAAACATCACGATTTTTCGCTAAAAACGCGTTCCAGGGCCACAGCTCTATTTTGCAATTTTTCAAGGATTTTATGTGAATCTGAATCTTGTTTCGATTCAATTATAAATTAATTCAGAAAAAATTTGGAAAACGATATTAAAAGCGTGAAATTTCTCCAATCCTTTTGACATTGAATTATAGTTTTTTTATGAGTATTTTCGTTAGAAATGGAGGAAAAATATTTCGGGTCAATATTTGCAAAATTTTAGCCGAAATCATGTACTAACCATCACA
>AWUE01015447.1:0-10312 GCA_001974825.2 Corchorus olitorius
GTATTTTACCCAAAAATTGAGCAAATATGATTTCGGGTCAATTTTTGCAAAATTTTAGCCGAAATCATGTACCAACCATCACGGTTTTCGGCTAAAACCGCGTTACAGGGGCTGAATCTTGTTTCGATTCAATTGTAAATTAATTCAGAAGAAATATGAAAAACGATATTAAAAGCGTGAGAAGTTCTTCAATCCTTTTGACATTGAATTATAGTTTTTTTTATGAGTATTTTCCTTAGAAATCGAGGAAAAATATTTTTGGTCGATTTTTGCAAAATTTTAGCCGAAATCATGTACTAACCATCACGGTTTTCGGCTAAAACCGCGTTCCAGGGCCCGGCTAAGTTTTTGCTTGATTTTTGGTGCTAAGACTCCTTGAAATATCTATATTCATCTAACCAAATCTCAATCACGTTAAATTTAAGGATTTATTTTTACGAGCACCTGAATCTTGTTTCGATTTAATTAGAAATTAATTTGAAAAATTTGAAAAACAATATTAGAAGCGTTAAAAACCCTTCAATCTTTTTAATGTCGAATCATATATATTTAATGAGTATTTTACCCAAAAATTGAGCAAATATGTTTCGGGTCAATTTTTGCAAAACTTTAACTGAAATCGTGTAGTAACCATCACGGTTTTTGGCTAAAAACGCATTCCAGGGCCACAACTATGTTTTGCATGATTTTTGGAACCGAGACTTCTTGAAATATATTTATTCATCTAATCAAATTTCATGGACATTGGATTTAAGGATTTGTTTTTATGTGAATCTGAATCTTGTTTCGATTCACTTATAAATTAATTCAGAAAAAATATGAAAAACGTTATTAAAAGCGTGAAAAGTTCTCCAATCCTTTTGACATTGAATTATAGTTTTTTTATGAGTATTTTCGCTATAAATCGAGGAAAAATATTTCGGGTCAATTTTTGCAAAATTTTAGTTGAAATCATGTACTAACCATCATAGTTTTCGGCTAAAACCACGTTACAGGGCCCGACTCAATTTTTCTTGATTTTTGGTGCAAAAAATCTTTGAAATATCTATATTCATCTAACCAAATCTCAGCCACATTAAATTTAAGGATTTGTTTTTACGAGCATCTGAATCTTGTTTCAATTTAATTAGAAATTAATTTGAAAAATTGGAAAAACAATATTAGAAATGTTAAAAAGCCTTCAATCTTTTTGATGTCGAATCATATATTTTTTATGAGTATTTTACCAAAAAATTGAGAACATATGTTTCGGTTCAATTTTTGCTAAATTTTAACCGAAATCGTGTCTTAATCATCACAGTTTTTATCTAAAAACACGTTCCAGGGCCACAGCGCTGTTTTCCATGATTTTTGGCACCGAGACTCCTTGAAATATCTTTATTCATCTAATCAAATCTCAGGCATTTTGGATTTAAGGATTTGTTTTTATATGAATCTGAATCTTATTTCGATTCAATTATAAATTTTTTTTACGATTGAATTATATATTTTTTATAAGTATTATAGCCGAAAATTGAAAAAAAAAAATTCCGGGTCCATTTTTGTAAATCTTAGCCAAAATCATGCCTTATTGGAATATTTAGCAAAATATGTATGTCGATAACCTAAGTTATATATGCCACGGTAGACGTACGGGTAATTATATGCATGTCACGTGTTTTACAAATAAGTGTACAGCAATTAAAATAATCACAATTTAGTGTTCTAAGCTAAACTTATTATAATTAAGGGAGAGCCCCGGATTTTTACAAAATAGTGTGAAGCGTCCATAATAATCAAAACAAAGTGAACCTACCGAAAGATATTAAACTTAGGGCAAAACGATGATGTGTCCCGGATTTTTACAAGTAAGTGTAGAGTTTTCAAAATATTTATGATGTAGTGTGCTAAATAAAAATTATTATAGTTAAGGTAAATGATGACATGTCCCAAATTCTTACAAATAAGTGTAAAATATTAAAACTAATCAAAATTTAGTGTACTAAACGAAAGTATTATAATAAACCTGACATGTCCTAGCTTTTTACATATAAGTGTAGAATATTTAAAATAATTATAATCTCATATACTAAACTAAACATTTTTTAATTAAGGTAGAACACCGGATTTTTATAAATAAGTATGAAGTATTAAAAATAACCAAAACATAGTGTACTTAATGAAAAATATTAAATTGAAGGCAAAGCGATGATTTTCCCAAAATTTTACAAATAAGTGAGAATCCAAAATATCTAAAAAAAATATTATAATTAAGGCATAATGATGACGTGTGCCAGATTATTACAAATAATCTTGGAGTATCTAAAATCATCAAAATTTACTGTGCTATATTAATCATCAAAATTTACTGTGCTATAAGAATAATATGATTAAGCATGACGTGTCATGAATTTTTACAAATAACAAACATTTAACGGAATGATTTAACGAAATACTTAAACGAAAATATACAACTGATCGTTTCATAAATATTTATCGTAATATTAACAGACATTTAACTTTAAAATTTATCATAAAATGTTCATGGAACCTGAATAGAAATAAACGATATAATTTAACAGAATAATAAGGGTAACAATTAATGGAGATGCTTAACTGGCTTAATTTAACGGTATATAAATGGAAATAATTAACGCCTTGTTTAACCAAATATTAAGGACATAATCTGACTTATTGTTTTTTTATTAATTATTTTGAAGGAATAATCTAAAGTAATGTTAAAGGAAATAATTGATGGAATATTTAGCAATATATATATATATATATAATACTCAACGTAGTATGACGAAGGATTTTTTTTTTTGCCCATTTTGTTGAAAATAAGGCGCAAATACAGCCCATTACTTTATCAGGATTTGAGATCTAAATCCCAATTTATTCTAAATTTGGTCAAAATCAGTAAGATTAGGGAAATTTAGTTATTCTGTAGGGGTCATTATAATGCCATGTGAACAAGACCTAAAGCTATATGCCATGTTAACGATAGACCTAAATCAATATGCTATGTTAATGATAGACCTAAATCTATATGCAATCTAAAACTATAGACCTAAAGCTATATGCCATGTTAACGATAGACCTAAAGCTATATGCCACGTTAACAATAGACCTAAAGCTAAAGCTATATGCCATGTTAACGATAGACCTAAATTGAACTATATGCTATAACGATAGACCTAAAGCTATATGACATGTAAACGGAAGACCTAAAATGAACTGTATGCTATAATGATAAACCCATGCAACATCGCAGACACATCCCAGCCACACTCATGCACCGCAAGGGACAACACCACTGTCTACATTTGAAGTTGCAGCTCCCGTCTCAAGCCTTTCAGTTACTCTCCTTTCAATATGGATATGCTGAACACAAACAATATCATGATAAATGATTAGCAAGGAGCATTCAGTCAAATACCCATATAATAATATAAAAAATAAAAGCACAAACTAAAGCACCTGATATATAGGTTGTGAAGACTCAAAGACCGATCCACTTGCCTGATTAGAATTCTCGTAAAGAGCAGTTTTAGTTTCTTTCTCTACAAGAAAGATGAAAATAGATATGCTTAACAAGCACCTAGTGAAGACCATCTTATACCAGGCTTGAACAAACAATTTTCTTGTTAATCCTAATAAAAGTTGTTTTTACAGGCAAGTCAAAAACACCTGTTACATAAATTGAAAAAGAATAAGACCAGAAAAAGAGGCTAAAAGTTCTTAGTTTGGTCTAAAAGATCAAGGGTTCAGCACTCTAAATTATAAGAGCTAAAATAAAGTTTTCTACCAATTTTGGTTTGTATTTTGACATTAATACAGTGACCAACATGACCTTTTTCATGTGAATTATTTGCAGGATTATAATTTATGCACTCGTAAGTCATTAAAGCCATGCATAACAACACTACAACGTTAACCATCATCCATTGCCTAAGCACATACCAGGTTATGTAGAAACTGCAGTACGGTATTTTAAGATCACAAGTTCAGGTGACAACTCATCAGACCCCAAAAGTTTCAAGTATTCCATTGTTGTCGTCAGAAGCCCTTGACTAGCCAAAAATTCAACATATTACTCAACAAGCTTGCATAGGGATGCACTAAACTGCTTCTGGCCAGTAGCCAAGGCAAGGGCAATGGTATTTTCCATCAAATCCTGCAAAATATGCATCTATTGGCAGATTTCTAGATAAATAACTTACATTTGATATCTGTTCCTACAAATTGTTACTTACCTGGAGAAGATCAACATAAGATTTCTTATCATGTTCAGTTGTCAGACACCTTTGACCAAATCTCTACTGTTTTGTCAATATTTCCAGCACATATATAATAGAGAGTTGCTGCCAGAGTATTACCAGCAACCATTAGTTTCGCAGCAAGTGTATCGCACAGTTCAGTCCATTCCTCTCTCTGGGCAAACTGCTCATATAAATATGATAAATAAGTCCATAATACTAGCAATACCATTGTCAATTACATTTATATAAATCGTTGCAACAACACTACACATCTAAGACTACTTCCTTACTGTACAGAGAAGTGCAAGTGTTTCCTTCCAGAATTTCAGAGGCCTGGTGTTGACAAGGCTCATAAGATCATTGTTCACCATCGCAGAGACAGCCTGAAGACAAACAGCAAAGTTAATACATATGTTTCCTTAGTAAGCCAATTCACTATCTTGTAACCACTGAAATCCTGAACCATGTAAGAAATTGTTATCTCAATTCCTATTTTCAAAAGGATATATGAATAAATTCTTAAGTTCCATGCAAACAAAAGAGTTTAATTCATCTTCAAGTAGGGTGAACAGCTCATTTTAAGATACTGATCAAGTGTGCTATCGAATAAGGAAGCACCACCAACATGAGCAATAACTAAGGCATCGGCGATTTTATTTGCTGCAATGCATTGGGCAACTGCTCCTTTATACTACCAGAGCAAGTTGAACAACATCATCGAATGATGGATCTGCACTTTCCTCTAGCCCATATGAATTTTGAGCTATTAGATCTGCACTCAGAACTATAACGATTTTTGGCTAAATACACGTTTCGGAGCCCCGTCTCAGTTTTCCATGATTTTTGGCACTAAGACTCCTTGAAATATTTATATTCATCTAACTAAATCTCAGTTACGTTGGATTTCAGGATTTATTTTTACGAGCATATGAATCATGTTTCGATTTAGTCGAAAATTAAATTTGAAAAAAATAGGAAAAACAATGCTAGAAGTGTGAAAAGCCCTTCAAATATTTAGGATTTGAACTATATAAATTTTATAAATAAAGTGGCTGAAAATTAAGGCAAAATTTTTCGGATCAGTTTTTGCAAAATTTTAGGCGAACTCGTGTACTAACCATCACGGTTTTTGGTTAAAAACGCGTGCCGGGACCTCGGCTTAGTTTTGCATGATTTTTGGAACAGATTATCATTTAAATATCTCTATTCATCTAACCAAATCTCAGGCACATGGGATTTAAGGATTTGTGTTTACGAGCATCTGAATCATGTTTCGATTTAATTAAAAATTAATTCGGGAAAAATAAGAAAAAACAATATTAGAAGCTTGAAAAGCCTCTCAATCTTTTTTAGATAGAATTATATATTTCTTATGAGTATCGTGGTCCAAAATTGAGAAAAATTCTTTCGGGACAATTTTTGCAAAATTTTAGTCGAAATCGTTTACTAACTATTACGATTTTTGGCTAACAACGCGTTCCGAAGCCTCGGCTCAGTTTTGCATGATTTTAGGCGCCGAGACTCCTTGAAAATCTATATTCATCTAACCAAATCTCAGCCACATTGGATTTAAGGATTTATTTTAACGAGCATTGAAGCATTTTCGATTTAATCAAAATTAATTTGGAAAAAAAATAGAAAAAAACAATGTTAGAAGCGTGAAAAGTCCTTCAATTTTTTAGGATTTTAATTATATATATATATATTTTATGAGCATTGTGGCCAAAAATTGAGGCAAAATTTTTCGGGTCAGTTTTTGCAAAATTTTAGGCGAAATCGTGTACTAACCATCACGGTTTTTGGTTAAAAACGCATTCCCGGGTCCAGACTTAGTTTTGCATGATTTTTGGCACATATTATCATTGAAATATCTATATTCATCTAACTAAATCTCAGCCACATTGGATTTAAGGATTTGTTTTAACGAGCATCTGAAGCATTTTCGATTTAATGAGAAATTAATTTGGAAAAATATAGGAAAAACGATATTAGAAGCGTGAAAACCCCTCAATGTTTTTGGCATTGAATTATATAATTCTTATGAGTATTGTGGCCGAAAATTGAGCCAAAAATTTTCGGGTCAATTTTTTGCAAAATTTTAGCTGAAATTGTGTACTAACCATCACGGTTTTTTGGCTAAAAGCGCAACCCGAGGACTTCTCTCAGTATTTTTTTTATTTTTGGCACAGATTATCGTTGAAACATCTATATTAATCTAATCAAAGCTAAGTAACAATGGATTGAAGGATTTGTTTTTACGACCATCTGAATCATGTTTTAATTTAATTAGAAATTAATTCCGGAAAAATAGGAAAAACAAAATTAGAAGCGTGAAAAGCCTCTCAATCTTTTTTTATATTGAATTATATATTTCTTATGAGTATCGTGGACAAAAAGTGAGGAATATTTTTCTGGTTCAATTTTTACAAAATTTTAGCTGAAATCATGTACTAACCATCACGGTTTTCGGCTAAAACCGCGTTCCAGGTCCCGGCTCAGTTTTGCTTGATTTTTGGTGCCAAGACTCCTTGAAATTTCTATATCCATCTAACCAAATCGCAGCCACATTAAATTTAAGGATTTGTTTTTACGAGCATCTAAATCTTGTTTCGATTTAATTAGAAATTAATATGAAAAAATAGGAGAAACAATATTAGAAGCGTTAAAAACCCTTCAATCTTTTTTATGTCGAATCATATATTTTTTATGAGTATTTTAGCCAAAAATTGAGGAAATATGTTTTGGGTCAATTTTTGTAAAATTTTAACCGAAATCGTGTACTAACCATCACGGTTTTTGCCTAAAAACGCGTTCTAGGGCCACATCTCTGTTTTGCATGATTTTTGGCACCGAGACTACTTCAAATTTCTTTATTGATCTAATAAAATCTCAGACATATTGGATTCAAGGATTTTTTTTATGTGAATCTAAATCTAGTTTCGATTCAATTAGAAATTAATTCAGAAAAATATGAAAAACGATATTAAAAGCGTGAAAAGTTCTCCAATACTTTTCACATTGAATTATAGGTTTCTTATGAGTATTTTCACTAGAAATCGAGGAAAAATATTTCGGGTCAATTTTTGTAAAATTTTAGCCGAAATCACGGTTTTTGGCTAAAACCGCGTACCAGGATCTGGCTCAGATTTGATTGATTTTTGGTGCCAAGACTCCTTGAAATATCTATTTCCATCTAACCAAATCTTAGCCACATTAAATTTAAGGATTTGTTTTTACGAGCATTTGAATCTTGTTTCGATTTAATTAGAAATTAATTTGAAAAAATAGGAAAAAAATATTTGAAGCGTTAAAAACCCTTCAATCTTTTTGATGTCGAATCATATATTTTTTATGAGTATTTTCGCCAAAAATTAAGGAAATATGTTTTGGGTCAATTTTTGCAAAATTTTCACCGAAATCGTGTATTAACCATCACGGTTTTTGGCTAAAAACGCGTTCCAGGGCCACAGCTCTGTTTTTTATGATTTTTGGCACTGAGACTCCTTGAAATATCTTTATTCATCTAATCAAATCTCAGACACAGTGGGTTGAAGAATTTTTTATGTGGACCTGAATCTTTTTTCGATTCAATTAGAAATTGATTCAGAAAAAATATGTAAAACGATATTAAAAGCGTGAAAACTTCTCCAATCCTTTTGACAATGAATTATAGTTTTTTATGAGTATTTTCACAAGAAATCGAGGAAAAATATTTCGGGTCAATTTTTGCAAAATTTTAGCCGAAATCATGTACTAACCATCACGGTTTTCGGCTAAAACCGCGTTCCAGGGCTCAGCTCAGTTTTGCTTGATTTTTGGTGTCAAGACTCCTTGAAATATCTATATTTATCTAACCAAATCTCAGCCGTGTTAAATTTAAGGATTTGTTTTTACGAGCATCTGAATCTTGTTTCGATTTAATTAGAAATTAATTTGAAAAAATAGGAAAAACAATATTAGAAGCGTTAAAAACCCTTCAATCTTTTTGATGTCGAATCATATATTTTTTATGAGTATTTTAGCCAAATATTGAAGAAATATATTTCGGGTCAATTTTTGCAAAATTTTAACCGAAATCGTGTACTAACCATCACGGTGTTTGGCTAAAAACGCGTTCCAGGGTCACAGCTCTGTTTTGCATGATTTTTGGCACCGAGACTCCTTGAAATATCTTTATTCATCTAATCAAATCTCAGGCACATTGGATTTAAAATTTTTTTTTATGTGAATCTGAATCTTGTTTCGATTCAATTAGAAATTAATTCAGAAAAAATATGAAAAACGATATTAAAAGCGTGAAAAGTACTCCAAATCCTTTTGACAGTGAATTATAGGTTTTTTTATGAGTATTTTCGCTAGAAATCGAGGATAAATATTTCGGGTCAACTTTTGCAAAATTTTAGCCGAAATCATGTACTTACCATCACGGTTTTCGGCTAAAACCGCGTTCCAGGGCCCGGCTCAGTTTTGCTTGATTTTTGGTGCCCAGACTCCTTGAAATATCTATATTTATCTAACCAAATCTCAGCCACATTAAATTTAAGGATTTGTTTTTACGAGCATCTGAATCTTGTTTCGATTTAATTAGAAATTAATTTGAAAAAATAGGAAAAACAATATTAGAAGCGTTAAAAACCCTTCAATCTTTTTGATGTCGAATCATATATTTTTTATGAGTATTTTAGCCAAAAATTGAGGAAATATATTTCAGGTCAATTTTTGCCAAATTTTAACCGAAATCGTGTACTAACCATCACGGTTTTTGGCTAAAAACGCGTTCCAGGGTCACAGCTCTGTTTTGCATGATTTTTGGCACCGAGACTCCTTGAAATATCTTTATTCATCTAATCAAACCTCAGGCACATTGGATTTTAAATTTGTTTTATGTGAATCTGAATCTTGTTTCGATTCAATTAGAAGTTTATTCAGAAAAAACATGAAAAACGATATTAAAAGCGTGAAAAGTTCTCCAAATACTTTTGACAGTGAATTGTTGTTTTTTTTGTAAGTATTTTCGCTAGAAATCAAGAAAAAATATTTCGGGTCAATTTTCGCAAAATTTTAGCCGAAATCATGTACTCACCATCACGGTTTCCGGCTAAAACTGCGTTCCAAGGCCCGGCTCAGTTTTACTTGATTTTTTGTGCCAGGACTCCTTGAAATATCTATATTTATTTAACCAAATCTTAGCCACGTTAAATTTAAGGATTTGTTTTTACGAGCATCTGAATCTTGTTTCGATTTAATTAGAAATTAATTTGAAAAAATTTGAAAAACAATATTAGAAGCGTTAAAAATCCTTCAATCTTTTTGATGTCGAATCATATATTTATTATGAGTATTTTAGCCAAATATTGAAGAAATATATTTCGGGTCAATTTTTGCAAAATTTTAACCGAAATCGTGTACTAACCATCACAGTTTTTGGCTAAAAACGCGTTCCAGGGTCACAGCTCTGTTTTGCATGATTTTTGGCACCGAGACTCTTTGAAATATCTTTATTCATCTAATCAATTCTCACGCACATTGGATTTTAAAAAAAAAATTATGTGAATCCGAATCATGTTTCGATCAATTAGAAATTAAATCAGAAAAAATATGAAAAATGATATTAAAAGCGTGAAAAGTACTCCAAATCCTTTTGACAGTGAATTATAGGTTTTTTTATGAGTATTTTCGCTAGAAATCAAGAAAAAATATTTCGGGTCAGCTTTTGCAAAATTTTAGCTGAAATCATGTACTTGCAATATTTCGGCTTAAACCGCGTTCTAGGGCCTGGCTCAGTTTTGCTTGATTTTTTGTGCCAAGACTCCTTGAAATATCTATATTTATCTAACCAAATCTCAGCCATATTAAATTTAAGGACTTGTTTTTACGAGCATTTGAATCTTGTTTCGATTAATTAAAAATTAATTTGAAAAAATAGGAAAAACAATATTAGAAGTGTTAAAAACCCTTCAATCTTTTTGATGTCGAATCATATATTTTTATGAGTATTGTAGCCAAAATTGAGGAAATATATTTCAGGTCAATTTTTGCCAAATTTTAACCGAAATCGTGTACCATCACGG
>AWUE01015448.1:0-109681 GCA_001974825.2 Corchorus olitorius
TTCGATTTAATTAGAAATTAATTCTGAAAAAAATATGAAAAATGATATTAAAAGCGTGAAAAGTACTCCAATCCTTTTGAAATTGAATTACATATTTTTTATGAATATTTTCGCTAGAAATCCAGGAAAAACATTTCGGGTCAATTTTTGCAAAATTTTAGCCGAAATCATGTACTAACCATCACGATTTTCGGCTAAAACCGCGTTCCAGGGCCGGCTCAGTTTTGCGTGGTTTTTGGTGCCAAGACTCCTTGAAATATCTATACTCATCTAACCAAATCTCAGCCATATCTGAATCTTGTTTCGATTTAATTAGAAATTAATTTGAAAAAAATAGGAAAAACAATATTAGAAACGTTAAATGCCTTTCAATCTTTTTTATGTCGAATTATATATTTTTTGTGAGTATTTTAGGCAAAAAATGAAGAAATATCTTTCGGGTCAATTTTTGTAAAATTTTAGTCGTAATCGTGCACTAACCATCATTGTTTTTGGCTAAAAACGCGTTCTAGGGCCACGAATCTATTTTGCATGATTTTTAGCACTAAGACTTCTTGAAATATCTTTATTCATCTAATCAAATCTCAGGCACATTGGATTTAAGGATTTTTTTTATATATTGCATCTAAATCTTATTTCGATTTAATAAGAAATTAATTCTGAAAATTTGAAAAACGATATTAAAAGCGTGAAAAGTCCACCAATTCTTTTGGCGTTGAATTATATATATTTTATGAGTATTTTTGCCAAAATTGAGGAAAAATCTTTGGGGTCATTTTTACAATCATGGGTTTTTGGCGAAAAACGCGTTCTGGGTCCCCGGCTCAGTTTTGTATGATTTTTGGCGTCGAGTCTCCTTAAAATATCTATATTATCTAATAAAATCCCAGGCATATTCTATTTAAGGATTTGTTTTTACGAGCATTTAAATATTATTTTGATTTAATTAGAAATTAATTCAAAAAACTATGAAACAAAATTTTTATTAATTTATTGTCAATAATTTGAAAAAATTTAGAGAAATTTAATCTTTGCAAAATGAACATTAGCATTATATTGCACAATATGTAACTTAAAATATGTTTCAATCAAAACTTCAACCCCACATGTGGAACACATGGCAAATTACTAGTTTATTTTATATATACATCATATAATTTTAGATATACTAATTAATGGGATAATAGAATCCTATAGCAAGAAGGGTTTATACGAAACGGATATATCTAAATTCCAAATTTGTTCAAATTGATATACAATTCAAAAGGGACCGTTTACTAGCCCACATGTCAATAGATTCAAATATTTGAGATACCCACGACATAGAAGAAGTAGATCAAACTGAGAGAGTAATGGATAATAATTAACAGCTTCAAAGTTCAGACAACTGAAACTTTAATGAGGACCCATTTTTTGGATGTTGTTTCTGCTAGTGTTCCATTCAATTATGCAGATGGCAATCGATTAGAATTGTCATATCAATATTATTGACATCCAGCTTAACTAAGCTTTCTTTCCCAAATAGAGTACGTAGATCCAATATTTGCCTGTAAGAATCATGGTGTTATTTAAAAAGGAAAAGGCATGCTTATGAATTTTGTATTCAGATATATATAATATAATAGAATATAATATAATATAATATAATATAATTCCCTGTTCTGTTTCTCCAATGGCGCCAAATTGACAGTGTCATATGTTTCTTATACAAACAAATTAAACCAATCAGAAACCAAAGTTTCATTATATCTTAAATGTCAAAATAATGATAGTTCGAGTTATGTTCTAAGCTTGGTTTATATATATTATAATATTTCCTGTTCTGTTTTTCCAATCGTCGAATTGAAAGTCTCCTATGTTTCTTACACAAATTAAACCAATCTGATATCTTAAAATTTTAACCAATCTGTTAGAATTGCCACACGAAACTATCTGCCATACTAAACTATGGGATTTTTGTTTCTTACACAAGAAGAATAATTTCCGAGAGATTTATCGAAAGGAGCCTGTAATGAAGATGATTGAAGTTGGCATGTCATAGCAAGTAATTATTCGGTGGGTTGCTCTGCTCTGTAAATTACAGGAATGCTAAGGACAGAAGCCCTCATATTTCTTACTAAGAAAGGTTACAAAAAAAGAACCCAATAACCATGAAAGATAGTATATATAAAATTGAATATAATGTGCATTCAAATAAAAGCATACCAAATTCTTGATTACATAGGTAACCAAGAGCTATTTGGAAGAAATTCCATATCACGAAAATCATTACTAGAAAGATTGTCAAAGAAAGAATGGTACTTCCCAATTGCTAACGAGTAAAACCGAAAAAAGTCAGTATATTTCTTCAAGAATGGAACAAAAACTTTGTTCCCAATTCCACTAACAATAGCCCTTTGAGAGAAAGATGCACCTTCGCTGATGAACAAGGCGTTCTTTCCTAAACTCTCCATCTTTACGTGTAATTTTCTTTTCAGGTCCAACTTGAATATACATGGACGTTCAGTGCCGTCTCCGAAAACAACAACCAAGAGTTGTCCATTGTGTTCCACTAGTGCTGTTAGATGGGCTGAAACCATGCATGGTGATGGTATAAATACCTCCTTCCAACTATGTTCGATGTCTTGTATATCAAATACTACTAATCTTCTCTTCCAATCCAAACAACAACATAATCCTTGGTATAGAATCGGATGGCAAATGGGTCTAAAAGAACAATCTATCATACTCTTATGCTTTAATCTTCTTGGAAAATTCAAATCCATCTTACGACCCTTTAAATCATGCTTCTTCCAATCAGCTTCTCCTAGTTTATGGACATAGATTGAGCCGTCAAGACCTGAAATTGCAACAACCAAGCAATCCGGCTGAGAAGGTGGACAAGTGAACAACATGCATGGTGAATACCAAGGAAAGATTGGCATAGTGGGAAGTTTTATCATCTCTTGAGTTAAGGGATTGAAAAGAAATGGTTGCATAAAAAATCGAGTCATTAGCGACCAGCCATACTTTGAAAAGTAGATTCTTTTAGGACCATCGCTTACTTGTGGTGGAAAGTCCATGTCCCAGGTATAATTATACAAGGGATGCAAAATTCTGTATTTATAATGTTTTTCTTGTGTTGGAAAACCCATGATTTGGAACAACAATGGACATGAGGAATCTGCATAAGGGAGTGGGGAAGGAAGCTGGCGCGGAGGAGGAATGTTGATGGACCGCCATGTTTTGCAAACAGCTTGAAATTTCTTAATGTCAACAACAAAGATGAGCTTTGACAATATCAATTCCAAAAGCTCTGATGGAAGGCCTCTGTCCCATAAATCATCCTTAATTACCTCTTCCTCGTCTTCTTGATGCTTGCCCGAATCTTGGTTAATTTTCGAAGTTGTCTTTATACAAAAAATCAAATCGAAGCAGTAGCCCCATAAATCCTTAATTACCTCTTTCTTATTTCCATGATGCTTGCCCGAATCTTGGTTAATTTTCGACATCGTCTTTATACAAATCGAATTGAAGCAGTTTCCTTGATGCTTGGCCGAATCTTGGTTAATTTTCGACATCGTCTTTAATTATACAAAATCAAATCGAAAAAGTAGCAAACGAGAAGACACTAGGGTTGTTGAATATATAATATCTATTGCTTAGCAGGGCAGGCGCAGCCAAGGATATTTATTTATCCTTTTACAAATAGGCATCGGATCTTATTTATTTTATAAATTTTTTGAGGAAAATTTAATTTATATAATTTTTGATACTAATCAATGGGATAAATAAAATCCTACTCATAAAAAAGGGTTTGAGTTTTGCTACTTTGGCTAAAAACGCGTTTCGGGGTCCCAGCTCAGTTTTGCATGATTTTTGGCGCATACACTCCATGAAATATCTATATTCATCTAATAAAATCTTAGCCACATTGCATTTAAGGATTTTTTTTAACGAGCATCTAGATCTTGTTTCGATTTAATTAAAAATTAATTCAGAAAAAATATGAAAAACGATATTAAAAGCATGAAAAGCCCTTCAATTTTTTTGGCGATAAATTATATATATATTATGAGTATTATGACTAAAAATTGAGGAGATATCTTTCAGGCCAATTTTTGTAAAATTTTAGCTGAAATCGTGTAATAATCATTACGGTTTTTGGCTAAAAACGCGTTCCGGGGCCCGAATCAATTTTGAATGATTTTTGGCGTCAAGACTCCTTGAAATATCTTTATTCATCTAACCGAATCCCAACCATTATTTTTACAAACATTTGAATCATATTTCGTTTTAATTAGAAATTAGTTCGGGGAAAAAAAAACATATTAGAAGCGTAAAAAGCCCTTCAATTTTTTTGGCGTTGAATTATATATATTTTACGAGTATAGTGGCTAAAAATTGAGAGAATATTTTTCTGGTCATTTTTTGCAAAATTTTAGCCGAAATCGTGTACTAACCATTACAGTTTTTTGCTAAAAACGCGTTTCGGCGCCCCAACTCAGTTTTGCATGTTTTTTGCGTCGAGACTCCTCGAAGTATTTATATTAAATCTCAGCCACAATGCATTTAAGGATTTGTTTTTACGAGCATCTGAATCTTGTTTCGATTTAACTAGAAATTAATTTAGAATAATATGAAAAACGATATTAAAAGTGAGAACAGTCCTCCAATCTTTTTGGAGTTGAATTATATATATTTTATGAGTATTTTAGACAAAAATTGAGGAAAAATATTTCTGGTCAATTTTTGCAAAAATTAGGCGAAATCGTGTATTTAGTCGAAATCAAGGTTTTTTGCTAAAAACGCGTTCTAGGGGCGCCGGTTCAGTGTTGCATGATTTTTTTGCGCCAAGACTCCTTGAAATATCTGCATTCATCTAACTAAATCTCAGCCATTGGATTTAAGGATTTGTAAAACAAGCATCTGAATCATGTTTCAATTTAATTAGAAATTAATTCGGAAAATAATAGGAAAAACGATATTAGAAGCATGAAAAACCCTTCAATCTTTTTGGCGTTGAATTATATAATTTTTTTTAGTATTATGGATAAAAATTGAGGAAATAACTTTCGATTCAATTTTTATAAAATTCTAGCCAAAATCGTGTAATAATCATCACGGTTTTTGGCTAAAAACGCGTTCCGGGGCCCCGGCTAGGTTTTGCATGATTTTTGGCGTCAAGACTCTTTGAGATATCTATATTCATTTAATCTAATCTCAGCTACATTGGATTGAAAAATTTATTTTTACGAGCATCTGAATCTTGTTTCGATTTAACTAGAAATTAATTCAGAAAAATATGAAATACGATATTAAAAGCATGAAAAGTCCTCCAATCTTTTTTACGTTAAATTATATATATTTTATTAGTATTTTAGCAAAAATTTGATGGAAGAATCTTTCGGGTCAATTTTTGCAAAATTTTAGCCGAAATCGTGTACTAACCATCATGGTTTTCAGCTAAAAATGCATTCTGGGGCCTGAATTAGTTTTGCATGATTTTTGGTGTCGAGACTCCTTGAAATATCTATATTCATCTAATCAAATCTCAACCACATTGAATTTAATGATTTTTTTTACAAGTATCTGAATCTTGTTTCGATTTAATTAGAAATTAATTCAGAAAAATATGAAAAACGATATTAAAGGCGTGAAAAAAAGGCTTTCAATTTTTTTGGTGTTGAAGTTTAGGGGGCAAAATGTCCAAAATTGAAGTTCAAGGGGACAAAACGTCCAAACGGCTACAAGTTTAAGGGGAAAAAGGATATTAAGTCAATTATTAATTAATAGAGGAAGAAAGGTGTAAGTTTGGAATGCAGGATATTTGTCACATGTTTCAAAAAATAACCTTGTCAATTTGATGCAGCTGCCCATAAATCTAATTGTTCTGTTCCTAAAGCTCATTGGTAAAGAAATGAACAATTTTGGAAACCATCAATAAACATGTGACAAATGAACATGTGATGTATATATTTCTTGCTATGGATGAAATTTGAAAATGCAAACAAACTGATGCTAGCCCAAGCAATTAATAACTAGAACAATAAATCAATAAATGGAAAAGAACCATCAGCCTGTGCAACTTGCTGATTAATTTGGAAGTAAGCTAAACTTTGCATATGCCTACAAAGGCTGACAAGAAATCATATAATATATATATCAGCTTGCAAATGTTCAGCCAATTAATATGTAACTATAAGTCAAACCAATCAAAACAGAGCCTGAGCCTGCAATAAGGCTTAAAACAGTTAGAAATTTGTGGATCAATCAAGAAACAATCTAAATATCTCAAGTTTAATACCATTGCATCATAATCTAAATATCTATTTGTTGATTTTTTTTTTTTAAATAGGAGAAGCTATCTAATAAATTTTCTAGTAATTGAGAGTTGTTAATATTAGGCTAAGATTAAGAGCCAGAATAACCTTTAATCATCGCTAACTAAGAAGAGAGATAATATATATAGTATTAGAAAAGAGATGGAATCATGGAAATCAAAATACTAAAAAAGTAGCTTATGATTATACATGATGATTATAAAATATCTATGAGCCTCCCATGGTTTAGCAATTCAAAGAGGAAACTAGGAAGAACTACATCTGAAATGAAACCGAAACTGGGATTGGCACTTCTCTACTGTTGTTGCTCATATATCTGCATATAAGCTTCGGATAGTGCAACCATTTGAGGAAGTGTTTCGGACACATGCAGATCTTGCATCTCGTACCATAATTCCTCTGATTTCCGCTGTACAAACACCCTGTAGAACCCCTCATCAGGCTTACCATCATGAACAATATTAGAGATAAGATCATACTTGGACCGCAATTTTTCATTCTCTTTCGTTGGTGCAGCTGGAAGAGGAATGTAGTCCTTCAACTCTAGGTTTTTCACAGGAAAGTTGACCAATGTTGGGTTCTTTTCTCTGAAGAAATTATTCTTAGTAAAGCGGCGCATATGAAGTATCAAATACTGTGGCAACTTGGTCACACGATATCTCATCATCCTCGCTGGAGGACCAACAGTAGTCGTTACTGTCTCGCCATCAAATTTCTTCAATATATTGAACAAATGAACCTGAGGTATTATATTTTTCTCCATCACATCTTTGAATAGAGGTGGTTCCGGTAAATCCAACCCAAGCATTAAAAAGGGCATTCTGTAAGTTTCAGCTTTGTTCTGCAGAGTCTCTTTAACAACCTCCAGCTCACCCTGAAAGCAATTGTGGATGATGCTACTATTGTTTCTAGTTGTAATGAGATCCGCATGCAGTGTATTAAGAAGCCATGACATGAACTCAACAGGATCAGACTGTGAACCGATTCGAAACCGTTTCTTACTAGCTTTCATAACTGCTTGTAAGAATTCATGAGGGCTTACTTGTCCTTTAAAGTTTCGAGCATGCCAAATCTTTCGTGTTAGATCTCCAAATCGTTGAACAAGTTGAGATTTACAATGGTGGTAATTTTCAGGGATAAGGAAAAAGTTCCTTAAGGGAGTAACTCTCATTAAAGATTGAATGGTGACATTTACAAAATCACTAGTCTTTTGAATATTGTTCAACCCCACCATTCCTGGAAGGTAATCTGAACCATCAAGTGCTCTGGACCATTGCTTCTTGTTCCTGTCAAGTTGTTCCACTTGTTGTCTGGTAAATTTTGGGTTTAGAACATAACGAATATCATCCAATGATGGGTCATTAATTTCATATCCATCAGGAAGACAATACACCTTCTCTGTTCCAAGATTGATGTAGACATGATGTCCTGCTTCTAAACTATGAGTATAAGCATGCGATTTTTTCCCTCTTCCTTGGTAATACTTCCCACAGACTAGGCATGCATAGACATTCAAGTTCGACAAGGAGACTGAACAAAACTTGTCAAAATCAAAATCCAGCACCTGGCGATTAACAGTATCAAGGTAAGGACAGTCTCTCCGTACTTCAACTCTCTGGCGTTTCCAGTCCCCTAATTCCCTATCTACAGTACTATTACCATCTTCTCTTTTAGTTTTCATCGTTTTTCCCCTCCTTCACTCTCTTGGTTTTCCGCTGTAATCAATTCCGTCACTCTCCCAGTCTCCTCTAATTCTAAAATTGTGCTTCAAGTTGAAGTTCAACTTCAGAAGAATAGCTTGTTGAAATCGTCAATCTCTCTCTCTCAACACCTTGTATTTTATATGTAGCTTAGCAGGGCACCAAGATTGATTTGATACTAATAGATGGGATAAATTAAAAAAATCCTACTCGAATTTTGACCCAATTTCTTACTAGATTTGGATTAGGATTTTTTAGAGTTTTTTGATTGGTGGACAAAAATCCTAATCGGAAAGGGATTTTTTATGTGTTCAAATAGATAGACAATTGACAATTGGGCGGATTGCTTTTGGATGTTGGTTCTATTGGGACATTAATCCTTCTCCTTTTCTGATAAAACTTCTTACCTTTTTTTTAAACAAAAAAGGACCAAGGCTTGATATGTCCATTAAAGCTTGGAATTTCATGTCCAAGGAGCCCCAGACCGTTTACAGGCTTTTTTTTTGGTGAATTAGACTGTTTACAGGCTTTTTTTTGGTGAATTAGACCGTTTACAGGCTAGCCCACATGCCATTGGATTTATTTATTTGAGATACCCACGACATAGATATGTATCAAATTGGGATGGAAATCACCTGTCTCGCCCCACTCATCAAATTATGTAATGTGTTCCTAGTTTATATCTTGTTTGTTTTCAAGTTTAACAAATAACATTAATAGAAGAAAATAAAATAAAAATCCTAACCAAACATCAGATTTAGTCCCAAATTAATAATAAATAATTATATATATTGGTCAGTTCTAAAATTTTTTTAATACATTTCCATGAGGTTTTAGAATGAAAATATAAAATTTAATTTAACTAGACAAATAAGGAATAACATTAAAACCTATAAAAGGACATGTGTCATTATTTGGTGGACGAGACACGAGTGGGACACAATAAATAGGGCAAAGGATTTTTATTAATCAAATTGAGAGAATCTCTAAATTATATTAGTAAATAAAGAGGTTGTGAAATAACTATGTTGATGTTTTTGAGTATGAAACCTATGTATCCGATAGTCATATTAAATTCTAACTAATTCATAACTAAGTCACTCATACCTAAAAATGTGGTGAAAACCGTCGAATTCCTTCCACCAAACCCAACGGGCATTGGTCATAATCATGTTGAATACAAAGCTCGAGTCAATAGTTCCTTAAGGTTTTGTTTAATTCTAAGTCAATTATTAGATCAAAATTTAAGACATGGATAAATTAAAAGACAGAAAAGAGAGAGGAAGGTAGCCTGTGTTTAATTTGCAGCCTGACATCTATTGCTTAGACTAAGCAAAATCGATATAGCTGCAATGGTTTGTGGTTGAAAGTAGGCCTTTGATCATGTTTTGGCAATCAATCAAACAGTATTCACAACTCCCACTCTCAAATTGATGAATAAAAATCATTTGCCTCATAATCTAGTCATACTGACACTATTAAACCAAAAACCATTAAAGATATTATAAAATTGAATATAATTAATAATTAATGTACATTCAAATAAATCATACCTATATTCTTACTTACATAGGCTATAACCAAGAGCTATTCGAAAGAAATTTCGTATCACAAAAATAATTACTAGAACGACTGTCAAAGAAAGAATGGTACTTCCTAGTTGCTAAAGAGTAAAACCGAAAGGAGTTAGTTTTGTTCTTCAAGAATGGACCAAAAATTTTGTTCCTAGTTCCACTAACAATAGCCCTTTGAGAGAAAGATGCACCATCACTTATGAACAAGGTGTTCTCTCCTAAACTCTGCATCGGTACACATGATTTTGTTTTCAGGTCCAACTTGAAAATATATGGACGATCCCCTCTAATGAAAACGACCAAAAGTTGTCCATTGTGTTCTACTAGTGCTATTAGAAGGGTTAAAACCTTGGATCGTGATGGTATAACCTTGTCATGGACAATCCAAGTATGTTCAATGTCTTGTATATCAAATACTGCCAAGTTTCCGTCCATATCCAAACAATAACATAATCCTTGGTATAGAATTGGATGGCAAAGGAGTTGAAAACGATAATCCATCTTACCCTTTAATTCATGCTTCTTCCAATCATCTTCTCCTCGTTTATGGACATAGATTGAGTTGTCACGACTTGAAATTGCAACAACCAAGCAATCCGAGTGGGAAGGTGGACAAGTGAAGAACATGGATTGTGAATATTCAGGAACGAATGGCATGTCGGGAAGTCTTATCATCTCTTGAGTTAAGGGATTGAAGAGAAATAGATACACATACAGATCCGATAGACCAAAAATTAGTGACCAGCCATACTTTGAAAACAAGATTATTTTAAAATCATATCTTACTTGTGATGGAAAGTCCATGTCCCAAGTATAATCATACAAGGGATGGAAAACTCTGTATTTATTAGAATCTTGTCCATTGAATTGGAACAATAATGGATATGAAGAATCTGCATAAGGAAGTGGGGAAGGAGGCTGGCGTGGAGGAGAAATTCTGATGGATCGCCATGTTTTGCAGACTGCATGAAATTTCTTAATGTCAACCACAAACGTCAGCTTTGATAATATCAATTCTAAAAGCTCTTTTGGAAGACATCTGCCCCATAAATCCTCCTTAATTACCTCTACCTTCGATATTGTCATCATACAAAAAATCAAATCGAAGCAGAAAGGGTTGTTGAAATCGTTAATTAATTTCCCTGTATTTTTATATATATAGCTTACTAGGGCAGCCAACAATTAATAAGAATCCTTTTACGCATATGACTCGGTTTTATTTTATTTTATACTAATCAATGTGATAAATGAAATCCTACTCAAGAAGGGTTTTATATGATATGTGTATCAAAATCTCAGAAGAGTTTATTCTGAATTGGGATTTTTCTCATTTCTTGAAAGCATAAATCCCCTTGGCAAAACATAAAGAAACATATATATATTTCTTGCTATGGATGTAATTTGAAAATGCAAACTTTGCATGCCTACAAAGTAGTGAATAAAGAGCAATTTGAGTTGAGTAAAAAGTGATTAATTATGAAGTAATTATCATCTGCACTCAGCAAGATAAACACATACTGCTCCAAACATATCAAGGAAAATGCTCCAAATTATTACATAGCTGATGATTCTGCAACTTCCCTATCAAAGTGCTTGATTAAACATAAAGGCTCCAAGCTCAAAAAAAAAATATTAGGTTCCTAAAGAGATTGACCCATGAAAGCTGGAAAAAGTGATACAGGTAATGGTAACAGAATGTGCAAATAGTAAAAGGTGAGACTTTTTATTTCATCCAATAAAACAGTTAATTATAATATAATATTACACCACAGAATTAGGACTAGAATCGAAATTGCTTGGACAATCGAAAACACAAGGATTGTACCAAGACTAACACTTGGACAGATTGAAAAAAAAAAAAAGGTTGTGAAACAGAGCTTACAAACAGAGTGGTTGAAAGGCCCAAGAGTTCTCACATGTCTTGAGTGGTTGAAAGGCCCTCGGTAGAAACAGAGCTTACAAACATGCAGAAACAGAGAACTTAAAATATTTTTCAATTGAATTACATTATAGCTAATGAATTTACATAATTATGTTGATTTTTTGGGGTATGAAACCCATGTATCCGATAGTCATATTGAATCCTTTCACTCAACCTAAGGTCATGATCATGTTGAACCATGTTACATATATAGTTTCTTAGGGCTTTGCTTGATTCTAATTTCTAAGTCAATTATTAGATCAAAATTGAAGACATGCATAAATCAAAGACAGAAAAGAGAAGAATGTAGCTTGAATCAAACCTATATAAAATTGAATATAATGTACACTCATTCAAATAAAAGCATACCAAAAATTCTTAATTACATAGATAACCAAGAGCTATTTTGAAGATATAGCATATCAGATAAACGATTACTAGAAAGATTGTCAAAGAAAGAATGGTACTTGTTAGGTTTAATTAAACCATGCCTATTTAATTTAATTATATGTGTCAAGTTTTTATTGTTTTGTTATAAGGCTTGTAGTGTGGGTGAGTACATGGGATTAAAGCCCATGTAAAACCTAGCTATATAAACTTTAGTTTGTGCCGTCAGTTTATGTGAAAAAAAACAAAAAAAGAAATTTAAAAGGCTTGTGCGTTGTTTTGAAAGCCGAATATCGTCGGCCATGGCTTTTGCAGTTCGTGTGATTTATGTTTTGGATAGTTGAATAAAGTTGAGATTTGTGTTTTTGGTTACTTGATTTATTGTTTGATATTCTAACTTCTACATTTGGTATCAGCCGCCATAAGATCTTGATGGCTACGAATATGCAGTATGTGCAAACTCCATCAATCAAATTTGATGGTAAAAACTTGTTTCAAGAGTGGGTTGTGCAGATGCGTATTTTTTCAAAATCATTAGATTTTGTGGGAAGTTGTTGAAGAGGGATTCGTTCAACCAGAAGATACTACTGGTTGGACAGCTGCACAGAAGCAGGAATTGAAAATCTTCGCAAGAAAGATGATCGAGCTATCCACCATATAATGCAGAGTGTTGAGATGTCAGTATTTCAGAAGCTGATTAACGTGAAGTCATCAAAAGAAGCTTGGGATACTTTGATTGAGTCCTATCAAGGTGTAGCACCAGTTCAAAGGGTGAAGTTGCAGACATACAGGAGGCAGTTTGAGTTGCTTCAACAAGAAAAGAATGAGAAGATTGTTGATTATTTTTCGAGGACGCAGAAAATTGTTAACAATATGAAGGCCAATGGTGAAACCATTACCGATGTTCAGATTATGGAGAAAATTCTTCGGACCTTAACGGAGCGTTTTGATGTTATCGCTACCATTGAGGAGTCGAAGGACCTGAAAACTATGACTATTGCTGGTTTGCAGGGAACATTGGAGGCACATGAATACAAGTTAGATGAGAGGTCTGCAGGAACTGTTGAGCAGGCATTGAAAGCTCAAATTGATGTGAAGAAGGAGAAAGTTGAAGCATCAAACAAAGGCGAATCCAACCAACAGAGAGGTAGAAATTTCAGGCCTGGTCAAAGGCAAGGTGGCAGAGGTTTTGGCAGAGGTAATTTTGATCGCAGAGGCAACTCTGATCGAAAAGGTAATACTGATCAAACTCGTGATATGTCTAATGTTCAGTGTTATAAATGTCAGAAGTATGGGCACTATCAGTCTGAGTGCAAGTCCATATTCAGTGTCATAATTGTGGCAAGTATGGTCATTTTAGTAGAGATTGTCGTTCCAAGAGACAGGAAAATAGAGATCATCATGCTAAAGTTTCAGGGAATGGTGGTGATTGCACTGAAACATTGTTGCTGGCTAGTTCAGATAGTGCAGATGGCTATGATAGCCAGTGGTTGTTGGATACAGGTTGCAGTAATCATCTTAGCGGAAATAAGTCTTTGTTTTCTGACTTCGATGATTCGTTTCGTAGATCAGTGAGACTTGGTGATGACCGGTCCATACCGGTATATGGGAAAGGCAAGATTGGCATCAAGCTAAAGGATGGGACATTGAATTTTATTTCTGAAGTTTTTTACTCTCCAAATGTCTGTCAGAATTTATTGAGTGTGGGGCAGTTAGCTGAAAGGGATTATGATTTGCACTTCAACAAGCATGGCTGCATTATTTATGATGCTGATAATCGTATGATTGCAAAGGTAAAAATGTCTAGAAACCGTTTGTTTCCTTTAGCAACTTAATTATGATGAACCTTCTTGTCATGCTTCTGTGATTGTTGATGATAATTGGCTTTGGCATATGAGATTTGGGCACTTGAATTTTCGTAGTCTTGATTTTCTTAGCTAGAAATTGAGTTTCTGGGTTGCCAGCTTTTAAAGTTCCTGACAAAGTTTGTGAGACCTGTGTTTTGGGAAAGAAGCATAGAGAAGTCTTTCCTAAAGGACAGGCTTGGAGAGCAACTAGACCACTAGAACTTGTTCATTCGGATTTATGCTCTGTGGAGGTTCCTTCCATTGGTGGTAGTAAGTATTTTATCAGTTTCATTGATGACTTTAGTAGAAAGGCCTGGGTTTATTTTTTGAAGCATAAATCTGATGCTTGTGATGCTTTCAAGAAGTTTTTGTTCTATGTTCAGAAGCAAAGTGGGTATACTCTTAAAATTTTGAGAACCGATAGGGGTACTGAATATACTGTATGTGATGATTTCTTGGAGAAACATGGTATTTTGCATCAGTTGACTGCTAGATACACACCTCAACAGAATGGGGTAGCTGAAAGGAAGAATAGAACTGTAATGGATATGGTGAGATGTATGCTGCATAGTAAAAATTTGCCAAAAGGTTTTTGGGCTGAGGTTGTTGCTTGTGCTATTTATGTTCTGAACAGGTGTCCTACAAGGAGTGTTCTTGACAAAACTCCACAAGAAGCCTGGACTGGGAACAAGCCCAACATTGGGCATCTTAAGGTATTTGGTTGTATAGCTTTTGCTCATGTGCCTGATGAGTTGCGAAAGAAGCTGGATGACAAAGCTGAAAAGTGTATTTTTATTGGGTACAGTCATGAGACAAAAGGGTACAAGTTGTATAATCCAAAAACGAGGAAGATTGTTGTCAGCAGGGATGTTACTTTTGATGAAGATGGTGTTTGGGATTGGTCTAATGATGACAAGGATTCGCAGCCTAAACCTGCTGTTGTTGTTGATGGATTTGATGTTAATCGAGAGGTGGAGCCAATACCTGCAGAAACTTCAGGCCGCCCACAAAGATTGAGGCAGCCTAATGTTCGTTTGCAGGGTTATGTGGTTGGTACTGCTTCTAATTCTTTTGATGATAGTGATGATATTGTTCATTATGCCATGTTTGCAGATTGTGATCCTTTAACTTTTGAGGATGCTGCTTGTGATGATCATTGGGTAAAAGCCATGGATGATGAGATTCATGCCATTGAAAAGAATGGTACATGGGAGTTTACTTCTCTTCCCAAGGAAAAGAAGCCAATTGGTGTTAAATGGGTGTACAAGACTAAGTACAAGCCCAATGGTGAGGTGGATCGCTTTAAAGCGAGTTTGGTAGCCAAGGGTTACAAGCAAAAGCCAGGTATTGATTATTTTGAGGTATTTGCACCTGTTGCTAGACTTGATACTGTTAGAATGGTTATTTCACTTGCTGCTCAGAATAGTTGGAAAATTATGCAAATGGATGTTAAGTCTGCTTTTTTGAATGGTGTTCTTGAGGAGGAGGTTTATGTTGAACAACCTCCAGGTTATGTTAAGAAGGGGGAAGAAGACAAGGTTTACAAGTTGAAAAGGGCCTTGTATGGATTGAAACAAGCGCCTAGAGCATGGTATACTCGTATTGATTCTTACTTTCTTGATCATGGTTTTCATAGGTGCCCATATGAGCATACCTTGTATGTAAATCTAACTTGCAGGGTGATATCATCATTGTGTGCTTGTATGTGGATGATTTAATTTTCACTGGCAATAATCCAAAGTTGTTAGCAAGTTTCAGGGAGGCCATGATTGCTCAGTTTGAGATGACTGATATGGGTTTGATGTCTACTTCCTTGGTATTGAGGTGAAGCAAACAGATGCTGGTATATTTATTTCGCAGAAAAAGTATGCTGGTGATGTCTTGAAGAAGTTCAAGATGGAGTCTTGCAATCCTATTTTGACTCCTATTGAAGAAAGGTTGAAACTTGTGTCAGATGGTAGTGGTGAGTTAGTTGATGCAACTAATTACAAGAGCTTAGTTGGAAGTTTGCGGTACTTGACAGCTACGAGACCTGATATCATGTATAGTGTGGGGATAATTAGCAGGTTTATGGAGAATCCGCGGCAATCTCACTTGCAGGCAGCTAAGCGTATTTTGAGATACATCAAAGGTACACTTAGTGATGGAATTTTTTACTCTTGTGCTAATGATGTGGAGCTTGTTGGATATACAGATAGTGATTGGGCAGGTGATGTTGAAAAGCGGAAAAGTACTTCTGGTTTTGCGTTCCATCTTGGAACTGGTGTGTTCTCTTGGCTGTCTAAGAAACAACAGGTAGTTGCTCTATCCACTGCAGAGGCAGAGTATATTGCAGCAGCAAGCTGTGCTACACAGGCTGTATGGTTGCGAAGAATGCTTAGTGAGTTACAGCATGAACAGGTGAAGCCTACAAAGGTGTTTTGTGACAACAAGTCAGCAATTGCAATGACAAAGAATCCAGTGTTTCATGGTCGCAGCAAGCACATTGACATCAAGTATCACTACATTCGAGACTTGGTGAGAGACAATGAGATCGCGGTTGAGTTTTGCTCATCTGAGGAACAGGTTGCTGATATCTTTACAAAGTCCTTGAAGACGGATGTGTTCTTGAAGCTGAAGAAGATGCTTGGGATGGTGAAACTTGAAGACTTGGTTTAAGGGAGGTATGTTAGGTTTAATTAAACCAAGCCTATTTAATTTAATTATATGTGTCAAGTTTTTATTGTTTTGTTATAAGGCTTGTAGTGTGGGTGAGTACATGGGATTAAAGCCCATGTAAAACCTAGCTATATAAACTTTAGTTTGTGCCGTCAGTTTATGTGAAAAAAACAAAAAAAGAAATTTAAAAGGCTTGTGCGTTGTTTTGAAAGCCGAATATCGTCGGCCATGGCTTTTGCAGTTCGTGTGATTTATGTTTTGGATAGTTGAATAAAGTTGAGATTTGTGTTTTTGGTTACTTGATTTATTGTTTGATATTCTAACTTCTACAGTACTTCCAAGTTGCTAACGAGTAAAACTGAAACAAGTCAGTTTTGGTCCTCAAGATTGGAAGAAAAATTTTGTTCTGAGTTCCACTAACAATAGCCCTTTGAGAGAAAGATGCACCTTTGCTGATGAACAAGGCGTCCTTTCCTAAACTTCGTATCGGTACACATGATTTTGTTTCCAGGTCAAACTTTAAAATATATGGACGACGACGTCTCCCTCTGATGAAAACGACCAAGAGCTGTCCATTGTGTTCCACCAGTGCTGTTAGATGGGCTGAAACCTTGCGTCGTGATGGTATAACATCCTTGTGGACAATCCAACTAGGTTTGTTGTTTCGTATATCAAATACTATTAATTTTCTTCGATGACCCAAACAATACCATAATCCTTGGCATAGAATCGGATGGGAAATGGGTTCAAAATTATGAAAGTATGGATGCTGCTTCCAATCAGCTTTTCCTAGTTTATGGACATAGATGGAATAACTTAATGAAATTGCAACAACCAAGCAATTCCAATGGGAAGGTGGACAAGTGAAGAACATGCATTGTGGATATCCATGATAGTCTGGTATAGCGGGAAGTTTTATTATCTCTTGAGTTAAGGGATTGAAGAGAAATGCGTAAGGTATGCAAAACTCTGTATTTATTATACAAGCCTTAAGAAGCGACCAGCCATACTTTGAGAAGCAGATTTCTTTACGACCATCTCTTACTTGTGGTGGAAAGTCCATGATCCAAGTATAATTATACAATGTATGCAAAACTCTGTATTTATTATGATCACCATCCAATTGGAACAACAATGGATATGAGGAATCTGCATAAGGGAGTGGGGGAGGAAGCTGGCATGGAGGAGGAACACTAACAGTGATGGATCGCCATGTTTTGCAGACAGCGTGAAAGTTGATAATGTCAACAACAAAGATGAGCTTTGACAATATCAATTCTAAAAGCTCTGTTGGAAGGCCTCTGTCCCTTAAATCTTCCTTAATAATTACCTCTTCCTTTTCTTCTTGATGCTTGGCCGAATCTTGGTTAATTTTCGACATCGTCTTTATTATAAAAATCAAATCGAAGCAGTAGCAAACGAGAAGACAATAATAAAGGGTTGTTGAAATTGAAATCGTTAATTAATCTCCCTCTCCCAGCACGTATTTTATATATATCTATTGCTTAGAAGGGCAGCCAAGGATATTTATTTATCCTTTTACAAATAGGACTCGGATTTTACCTATTTATTTTATAATTTTAGATACTAATTAATCAATGGGATAAATAAAATCCTACTCATGGACCGTTTACTAGCCCACATGCCATTGGATTTAAATATTTGAGATATACCCATGACATATGATATATGTGTCACCTTCAATATATGCAGCTTCAAAGTTCAGACAAGTACTGAAAGATATATACAGCCCAAACATGAATTTCCAAATACGAAGGGGTATCATCTACACTCGGCTCTCGGCAATGTTAGCTCAACAGAAGCAGCGATATTCTTGACATAAGCCACCCTCTTATAAACACCTAACAGAAGTCATAAAAGTTGGAAAGAGGATAGAGTTTCCGTGTCGCAACGTGACAGTGTGCTAAACATGGCATAGAATTAATGATTACCAAAACAACAGAATTAATAATAGATGAAGAGAATGAGAAAGATTATCTAAGAAGCACATACGGTTTTGCATCCTTGTGCAACATTAGCAACATGGTTTGGATTACAATTGGAACCAAATTGTGATGCAAACATTATCATTAAAATAAAGAAAAACAGAGGAAAGAAATCACAAAGGGAGGCGCGCGGCTGCCTTAATAGCACAAGACATGTTAATACAATGTGTTGGGAAGCTGTGGATAGGACTCTCACCAAGATAGCTTCTTTCTTGGTGAATATATATGTTATTATGAGATAGAATGACTAGCAACAAAGGAACACCTAGTTTAAAGAAGAAGCTAATAATTGCTTGATTTTAAGTCAATTATTAGATCAAAAGATTGAAGACATGCATAAATCAAAGACAAAGAAAAAGAGAAAATTGACTATAATTAATGTACATTCAAATCAAAAGTAAAATCACACATATCAATATTCTTAATTACATAGGTAACCAAGAGCTATCCTTAATAAATTCCATATCACAAAAATCATCACTAGAAAGATTATCAAAGAAAGAATGGATTTTCCTAGTTGCTAACGAGTAAAACCGAAACGAGTCAGTTTTGTTCTTCAATACCAAGGGACCAAAAATTTTGTTCCCAGTTCCACTAACAATAGCCTTTTGAGAGAAAGATGCACCTTTACTTATGAACAAGGCATTCTTTCCTAAACTCTTCATCGGCACACATAATTTCCTTTTCAAATCAAACTCAAAAACATATGGACAATCTTCTCCGATGAAAACAACCAAGAGTTGTCCATTGTGTTCCACTAGTGATATTAGACGGCTTGATTCCGTGTCGAGTTCCAATGGCAAAACTTCGTCGTAGACAATCCAACTAAAGTCTTGTACATCAAATACTCCTAAGTTTCCATCCGAACCCAAACAATAATATAATCCTTGGTATAAAATAGTATTGGAAAAGGGTTCAAAAAAATTTTCCGTAGGTAATTTATGCATCTTCCAATCATTTTCTCCTAGTTTATGAACATAGATAAAGTTGTAGTTACCTCCAATTGAAAATATTGCAACAATTGAGCAATCTGGGTGGGAAGGTGGACAAGTGAAGAACATGGATCTCAATCCAAGATAAATAATTGAGAAATCCATTGGAATAGTGGGAAGAAGTTTTATCTCTTGAGTTAAAGGATTGAAGAGAAATAGAATCATCGAATTCTGTTGAAGTTGAAGTTGAACCATTAGCGACCAGCCATACTTTGAAAAGCAGATTATTTTATCACCTCTAATTAGTGTTGGTGGAAACTCAAAGTCCCAAGTATAATTATACAAGGGGTGGGAAACTCTGTATTTATCATTCTGTTCATTGATTTGGAACAACAATGGGAATGAAGAATCTGCATAAGGGAGTGGGGAACGAAGCTGGCGTGGAGGAGAAACACTAACAGTGATGGATTGCCATGTTTTGCAGACACAGTGAAATTTCTGAATGTCAACAACAAAGATGAGCTTCGACAATATCAATTCTAAAAGCTCCGGTGGAAGGCCTCCGCCCCATAAATCAAGATGCTTGGCCGCCGAATCTTGGTTAATTTTCGACATTGTCTTTATACCAACAAAAAATCAAATCGATTCGAAGCAGAAAGGGTTGTTGAAAGCGTTAATTAATCTCGCTGTATTTTATATATATATATAGCTTAGCAGACTAGGGCAGCCAACAATAAGAATCCTTTTACGAATAGGACTCGGATTTTATTACAAATCCTATCACAAGTAGGGTTTATATGATATGTATGGGTATCCAAAGATATGTGTAACCTTACGCCTGTTAGAATTTAGTCATTTTAGATTTTAGAAGTAAAAGATCAAATTATAAATAGTGACCCTTATAATCTCTAAAGAGGTTGTGGAATACATAATCATGTTGATTATATTTTGGTATGAATCCCCTGTATTTGGTTGCTTTTATTTTGGTATGAATTCTCTCTATTTGGTAGCCATATTAGGTTCTGCTAACTAATTTAGAGTTGAGCCGCATCATACCCTATATTAGGTTCTGCTTAATTTGGAGTTGAGCCGCATCAGACCTCCAAATGAGGGGAAACTCTTTTAATGCTTTTTTTTTTTTCATTTATAAGACTAGAATCCGAAATCTTATTTTAGGAGCATTAAACTCCTCCCTCTCAACCTAATAGATATAGGTGATAATCAGGTCGAATACAAAGCTCGATTCCAAGTTACATACTATATAGTTGCTAAATGTAGCAAAAAAAACTATATAGTTGCTAAGGCCTTTGCTTGATTCTAGTCAATTATTAGATCAAAATTCAAGATATGGATAAATCAAAGACAGAAAGAAGAGAGGAAGCCAACATCTATTTCCAAGATTAAGCAAAATAGCTCCATAGCTGCAATGGGTGGTGGTTGAAGTGGGCCTTTAATCATGTTCTAGCAATCAACAAGCTGGGAGTTATATCAAAGGCAATAAACTAGCATACACAACTAAATTTTTGACAGCGTATCAATGTATTAATTTTTAAAGCATAATAATAAAGAATAAAGCATTCATAAAACTACTTTGCTAATCATGAGTGTCTACGCAAAAAAAATTTTATATCCTAGAGGGTGAATGTGATACATGAAACGATAATCGATAGGTTATAAAAATTCAAGAAATTTCCTATTACCAAACACAGCAAGCGACTAAGGAATGATCTACAAAGGCTTACAAGAAGCAATGATGTGTGTGTTTGTCATGCTGTGACTTCTATGGCACAATGAAACAGAATACATCCACAAAATGGATAGCAAAGAAGTCATGAGCTAAATGAGCTTACACTTTAAGCATAATGATGATGAGGACAGCACTTTCATATCACTTTGTTTCCAGAACAATATCCTTGGCATCTAGCTCTACTAAGCTTTCTTTCCCAAATAGTGTAAACCCCACAGTTGCCTGCAAAAATCATGGTGTTATTTAAAAAGTTATGCTTATTATAAGACAATACATAAGTTTCATGTTCCACAACTATCTTCCTAAAAGACCTTTTAGATTATCTAATGCTTTATCAGACATTCTCCAATAGCATAGAAGCACACTAGAGTCTAGAGCATGAATGGCCGAGTAATGTGTTCATACATACTAATGTTTTACCTTTCCAGTTTTCCGATTCAGTTTCTTAAGGCTGCCTACAAATTCTGCAAAAGTCCCAGATACAACTCGAACCATTGAACCTGTGACTAGTCGCTTTGAAGTCTTGGCTCCATTTGCTACAGTATCCGATTTCTTTCTAGATTGTCGTCTTGGCTTTGAATCCAAAACAGATGTTATAACACCATTGGAATCTAAATTGTATTCTAAATTCAGCTTATCAGCCGTGAGGGTTTTTTCTGCTTGCTGTTCTTCCTCAAATGCTTGATCAGCCTTTACCTGTTCTTCTTTGGCCTGTCTGAAGATTGCTTCCATGTCATCAACGGACACTGGCCTAGGTTTGTTTATTTGTCTTTTTCTGCAAACCATGTACAAATGCTTTAACTAAACCAACAGAAAACAGAAAAGGTGTGCTGTCCTTTTATACCTTTGAAATCTTTACATGCCCCAAACAAAAATGAAAGAATTATGAAATCAATGATTTAGTTAGAATGAGGTAATTTGAGTACAAACAAGGCTTAACTATATATCCAAAATTTCTTTAGAAATCTTAAATGGTCATGTAACTCAATATAACTTCAAAATGAGATCTTTCCATCTTATTCTATGCAACAGCAAGTAATAATTTAACTCATGATAGCGAACGTGCAGTTTTAACAAATTTCAGCAAGGATGGAAAAAATCTAACACTCACGTATTTCCGACCTTGGAACCAACAAAACCTCCAACACTGTCGCACTCTCTTATGAAGTCATGAATCTCTTTGTTTAATATACATCTTAAGAAAACACATCCTGGAAATAAGGGCTTCGGTTTAATTGATATCGAACCATTTTTTAATCTCTTCTTCTGTTGAACAGCTGGAGTATACATCTGAGGACCAAAAAGAAAATCAACAACAGCTAACGAATGTAAGATTACTAAACATGTACCAATTTCTGAACCATCACTAATCTGATATCTCATCATAATTCTTGAAAGAATAACGCCTAAATCTTGTTAGGAACCTTTTCATTTATACATATAAAGAAGTTCAACAGGGGGAGGGTGCTTCTAAGTCTAACATTTGTTTTCAAGGCTCCTACAAAAGGGATAAAAATGGCCAAACCAAGTTCAAGTCTATGATGTTGTGTCTTAGCCTCCTAAAAACATTCAGCACAAACAAACACTTCATGAATTGTTCATATTCTTCTGTCAGTAACGTTTCAGTTAACTTAAACCCATAGTTTCAATTCAATACAAATTAACTAAAGACTTAAAGTGCCAGGCATAAGACAAAACTTCAGAATTAGAAAGATTTAGAAAGCAACAAACTAAACTATATCTATTCACCTTAAATTCGATGTCTGGGAAGTTCCTAGCGAGTGTTCGAGCCATGACCTCGGCTGTCTCGAGACCTCGAACCCTGGAGACTCGAACAACCCACCATTGAGGACCCAAAAGAGCCAAGTTATCAAGATTGAGTTCCTCAGTCCAAGAAGCATATCTCTTCTTGGGTTTCTTAATGAGCCTCTCTTCGACTTCTTCCCTCCAACTATACCCTGCTTTGCTCTCTCTTCTTTCGTTTCTTAGCTGCCTTCTCTCCCTTGCAGATAGCTGCTGCTGTTGGGTGTCGGTCGCATCAATAGAGGCAGAAATTGCAGGGAGTTTAGGGGCGTGTTTGGTGGTCGGAATTTGAAGAGAGAGTGAGTGGGAAAACGGTGGAGAGAGATAGCAAGGACTCCATAGAAGAAGCCCCTGCTGCTTCATTGTTTTTGATGATGATTTTTTTGAGCCGGAGAGATAAACTGGACGTTGTGTTTCAACTTGAGGTAGATTAATGAACGATGGGATGTCTGTCTATATGGGCTGGCTGTTTTCCTTTCTTAATGGACCGACATGGCCCAAACCCTTTTATTTTTTTTTTACGATTATTAAAACCATATATATACCATATTTAATCGGCATAAATACCATTTTGCACCCTTAAGTTTATACGGACTGTCACTTTGCACCCAACTTTTTTATTTTAACCAAAACGCACCCTAAAATTTTATTTTTGTGCCACTTTGCACCCTCTTTCCGGTAGGACAAACAGGTCGGTCACAGCGTCTGACGTGGCATACCATGTAGACAAAAAATGACACGTGGCACATATCCTTTTGTGCATGTGGCATGCCACGTGTCACTTTTGGGTACACATGGCGTGATACGTGTCACCTTTTGGTACATGTGGCGTGCCACATGTCGCTTTTTGGTACACGTGGCGTGCCACATGTCGCTTTTTTGTACACGTGGCATGCCACGTCGGACACCATAATAGAGCCGTTTGTCATACCGTGACGGAGGGTGCAAAGTGGCACAAAAATAAAACTTTAGGGTGCATTTTGATCAAAATAAAAAAATTGGGTATAAAGTGGCAATCCGTACAAACTTAAAGATGCAAAGTCGCATTTATGCCATATTTAATCATTGTTCTAAATTTCGAGACCTACCAATAAAAGGGTAACATGTAGTATCTAACAGATACTCCATATTTCTTACTACAATTCACTGCACTGGTGTTTGTGAAAAATGGTACTATCTAGTGTTTGTGCATTGTTGATTGCTGTGTTTTTCATCCTAAAAATGGATATAATGTATCCAAGCCTTGGAATAACTTATAATGATTAAATTATTTTAATAAAAAATTAATATCGATTGAGTTTTCTATTGTAGATAGCGAAAGAAGATATAGAATTAATGTATGAACATTACAAATCTTGATCAAGCCATGAGCTTTTGCATAGCAAGTACTTACAAGTTTATAATTCTTTCCATTTTCCCAGTTGCTATCACTTTGATCTATGAAGAGATCAAGAAGTCAATCTTGAAAACAACATTTCCAGATATCGCAACAAAGTTTTGGAACATCAGTAACTCTTTTCCAAACATTAAGTAAAACCATGATCTTTACGATTTGCCTCCTTTCCAAACATCAAGTAAAACCATGATCTTTACGATTTGCCTTTTAAGGAGTACAAATATAAAAAATTAATTAAAACTTTGTCTCAATTGTTTACACATATCTCCAGGAAACAAAGGCTTATATCATATGACTTTGGAGAGGGTTGAGCATAAGCAAAACAAATGCCTTTGGAGAGGATTGAGCATAAGCAAAACAAATGCCTATCTCATAGGACTTTGGAGAAGGTTGAGCATAAGCGACCGCAGCCCGTTAAATCATCAAGAGCAAGTCCACGTATCTCCAGGTTTGGACATTGAAATCTAAAAATATAAACATTTTTAAATTTTGTTTCATAGATTGTCAAGGTCTGTTTTTTAACTTGCCTTAAGACTTGCTTCTATGCCTTGCTGAGTAAAATAGCACTTTAGGTCTTTCACTGGAGAAGATGTGGATTTGTAACTCCCAACTCCAACCTCATAAAGTGTACTAAGAGGTCTTGTCAGAACCTGACTTCACTAAAACAGGTTTTTTCCAAGACATAGCCTGGTAAAGTATTCGACCTTGAATTCCCATAGTCCAACCAAATATCTTTTTTATTCTTTTACTATGCTATTCATTGTCTTACCAAAAAATCTAAGGTGTGGTCTTAGGCGAGGAACCAGCATAAGGATAGTATGGCATGGAATTTGATTTTACCTAGATTTTGATCCCATCGTTTCACGTAACTGGCTCTGCAATAAATAAGACAAAAATGATTTTGAATTTTGATAGTTAATTTCCACCAATATCTCATCGCATAGAAATGCAACAAACCAACATAAATCAAACCAATGTAAACTCTCTTTTGAATTTTGATAGTTAATTTCCACTAATATCTCATCGGACCAATGTAAACTCTCAAGATAAGCATATATAAATTCCAATCACGAATAATGGATGTAGTCAATGAATCCATTATTAGAAAATATCATGAGAATTGTGTTTTTTTTTTAACTCTAAAACAAAAAATTTGTGAAATAAAAAACAGTCGGTTCTAAGGAAAAAAAGCATTAAGTACTCAAAAATTTATAAATCGTACCTGAAAATAGAGAACCTTTAACATGGAATTCCATACAAATTAAGTCCCCAAAATCTAGGACAAATTGAAGATGCTTAGACTCATGTTTTGCACAATACTGTGTAGGCTGTGACACAATAATCACTTATTCAAATTCTAAGTACACAATTTGTTCTGCGCCTATATATCTTCCAGCCAAGTGAAGCCACCGTTCCTGCCAATCATATCCAAAATGGAAGCTCATTTTCGTCATAGCAAGTCCAATGGACTATATAGTTGCATTCTTCACATTTAAGAACCTGTCGATAGCAAATTTTACCGCATATACTACATGGAGGACAATCCCATATGTTATCAACAAAAGTGAGGTGGACATGTTCATGCGAAGAAGTCAAGCATGTGCTTCCAATCTGGATGAATGGAAGTGGGCCAAGAGCACATTCTTGATGTGCAGAATTATCACAATGTGCACAATAATAAAACCAGTTATTTGAATCTCTTTCTTCCTCGCAAACATCACAATATATTTGATTAGGATCAGAATTATCATAATAAGCAAGAGTGAGAGGATGTTTGTCATACTTATACTTAACTGTTTGAGGTAATGTGAGACACCTAACATCCACGGCGAAATCGCATCGCTTTGTACATCTATATGCAGGCGTAATTCTCCTATTAGGACAACCTCTACAATCCCCTTTATACTCATCGAGGGACAGAAAGAGGCGGTGTTGTTCATGACTTGGATGCATCAAGCTGTCAGGCAGCAAACTACATTGAATGTCAAGTTTAAAGCCAAACGTCTTGTATCTACAATCTCTATTATCACACTTGTACACAAACCCATCGTGGAGCCTATCACAAGCACTACAAAAGAAAGTTACTTCACTCTTTTCGAGTTTAAGCAAGTGCAGGTGAATTGGGTGTCCAATTACTCTAGGCAACTCGGCACAACTTTTGTGGAGAAAAAAGCTACATTTCTTACAATTATAAAAATGAGTGGAGGAGATAGGCCTCATACACCCATTGCAAATGTTATCATCCATGATCTGATCCTTAAAACTGAGCATTAGATTATGGCGATGAAAGGCATGTTTGATCTCCATTGCCATTTCATCTTCACCCACACTCACTTCACTGATAACTCTAGTGATCATATTTAGATCAAATTCATTGGACATTTCATCGCCTTCACGCACAATAGTTCCATCCCAAATATTTCTATGAGTTGCACAATGCACATGAGCAATATAATTGCAATTAGGAGCAGAACAAAAGTAACTTCCATACCTGGCCATCACTTTGTCATAACAAATTCTGCACTCTTCATAAAGTCGATCATCATCACCAGATTGTTGAAGAGAATAGACATGAGAAATGGGATGCCGATGTCGTGCTATTCTGATGGTCCTCGGGAACGAAGTGCATCTCATGTGGACAACGAGGTTGCATGTGATGCAGATGTAGGGAGTGCCATTCCCTTCAAGGCCACAGAAATCACAAGTAAATGACATTGGACATGGCACAAGAGTCCATGGATGATCATGACTTGTGTCTGAAATTGTTTGTGGTGCCGAAACATCTTCAAGAGTAAGCTCAAGGTTGCAAGGAGAGCAACGATAAACAAATCCATCCCATTTAATAATTTTGCACGAATAACAACTACATTCCTCTTGATGGGATACTGGACTTGGGAAGAATGAAAGACGATGTAGACGGTCGTAAGGGTGATTAATCTGGAGCGGTAGCTCAGCACATTCCTTATGAAGGGAAAAGATGTTGTCGTCACAATGGAAACATCTGTAAAGCGGAAGAGATAGAGGCTTCTTACATGCTCTGCAATCATCATAGTCATGAAGATCTATGAAACCAAAGTTTTGGGCTTCAAGGAGGACAAGTGGGTGATCATGCACAGATTTGAGAAAATTTTCAGCCAAAGATAGTAAAGCACATCTAAGATCCAGACGGAAAGAACAAGAAGCACAATAGTAACTAAATCCGCCAGTAAGACTGCCACAAAAATCACAGTACAATTTTTCCGAACCATCAAGAAATATTTGTGCTATAAGACGCAGAGTGTGTTTGGGGTGGAATGCATGATCTATCGTGGGAGGTAACTCCGCACAACTCTTGTGAAGAGAAAACTTACATTCTGGTAAGCTGCAGCAGTAGCTCGGAGTACCCTTAGTTAATTCCCAACAACAGCCACAAAAATCATGAGATGCACTTTGCTGGTCTTGGACAAACACCAATGGATGTTCATGACCAACATATTGAAGGGTGCCAATGCCATCCATCTCTCCTTTCCCACCACCATCCATATTCAAGATGAGATCTGCAATCAGATCTTTCTCAGACCAAATTTTATGCAAAGTCAACTACTAACATGTTACATATCTGTTGTTATGTCTGTGTCCTTCGAGAATAAATAAAAGACAGGCGTCAGAGATAATTACTTAACATTTTTTTTTCTTTGAAAAACGATGTTACAATTTACAATTGACAAAATCAAAACCCTTAAAAACAACAAAATCTGCAATTTACAAAGAAGCCCAGAGCGAAGTTGAAAGGGCCATACTATTTCGATTTGAGAGTCATGGTATCGTTAAAAAGTTTTTCTAATTTTTTTATATTAGTTCTTACACATTTCAGCAGCAGAAAATAAATTAGAAAAAAAATCAACAAATTAAACTAAGTGTATCTGTTTACCTTAAATTAGATGCCCGGTAAGTTCCTAGGGAGTGCTCGAGCCATGAACTCGGCTGTCTCGAGACCTCGAACCTGGAGACTCGAACAACCCACCATTGAGGACCCAAAAGAGCCAAGTTATCGAGATTGAGTTCCTCAGTCCAAGAAGCATATCTCTTCTTGGGTTTCTTTATGAGCCTCTCTTCCACTTCCTCCCTCCAATTATACCCTGATTTGCTCTCTCTTCTCTCGTTTCTTAGCTATCTTCTCTCCCTTGCTGATAGCTTCTGCTGTTCAGTGTCGGTCGAATCAATAGAGGCAGAAATTGCAGGGAGTTTCGGGGCGTGTTTGGTTGTCGGAATTTGAAGAGAAAGTGAGTGGGAAAACTGTGGAGATGATAGCAAGGACTCCATAGAAGAAGCCCCTGCTGCTTCATTGTTTTTGATGATGATTTCTTTGAGCCGGAGAGATAAACTGGACGTTGGTGTTTCAAGTTGAGGTAGATTAATGAACGATGGGATGTGTCTGTCTATATGGGCTGGCTGTTTTCCTTTCTTAATGGACCGACATGGCCCAATCCCTTTTTCGCCTAACATGGAAATCAATTTTTCAATATTTATTTTAGGTAATTTTTTCAATATTAATTGACCCTTAAAATGGAGAAATTGTTTTTACTACCACATCTTGATGAATAAAATTGTCTTAATCAAGTTTTTTCGTACAATCATTAAAACCATACTTAATCAATGTCCTAAATTGTTTTTACTACCATTCCCTTCAGAGATTTTTGGGTCAACATGATGCTATAAAAGTTTGATTATATACTTAATCAATGTCCAAACAAACATAAAATTTTTATATAATTCTATAATCTCCAATCATGAGAAAGGAATGACCTTCTAGGTGTTGAATGAATTCATGATTATAAAAATAGCATGAGAAATTTTTGTTTCATTCTTTCACTAAAACAAAAGATTGAGATTTCAAAAGAAGCCAATTATATAATGACAAATCATGAAATACTCAATAATTTCTTTTCCTCCCTCATATATAAAAAAAAAATAATTTCTTTTCTACCATGAAGATAAAGAGACAATTAATTATCAAAAACAAATTACTCATAAATCATATAATTGATATCAACAATTACATTAAATCTTCACTAATATTTTAACCAAAAAAAAATCTTCACTAATATGGAGTCAAATCGGTGAAAACCTCAAATCGAAAAAAAAAAATCATGTAAAAAGTTAAGCATATTTCATCCAACTTTACAAGTGTTGGGTTTAATTAGAGAAGTAACCACATATCTTATCTTATCTTACTACAATATAAAATTACGAACTCAAAAATCATAATTGGGAAATTTCATAAATACCCTTAGCATTATAGTACAATAATTTTTTAATAAGTATTCTTTTTAGCTATTTAAATTTTTTATTTTTTTAGATGATTAATTTAATTCTTTTATTAATTATGGAAAGAAAATCCAATATTTAAGTTTTTAAATTATGGAAATATATTAATAATCCACTATAATTGTAAATAATAATTTACTTCTAATAATTATTTTTAGATTATAATATATTCAATTATAATATTATTATTTATAGTCATGAAACTTTTTATTTTAATTGTGTGATGTAAATACAAAATATAATTATACTAATTTACTCCCCATAATTATTTGAAATCATTTTTATTTATAATTTTTATTTATTTAATTTAAATAAATTATGGGCATTAAGGGAAAAAAATAGTTTAAAACTTTACATGTTTAAAAAAAGTGGTTTTATGCCGAGGTTGTCAAGATTAAAGTTTCCTATGCCAAGGAAAAAAAAATTGCTGGTTTACTTTCGTTTGGCAAGTTTCCCACGATTATAATTGGGTAATTTTCCAAAGCAGTGCTTCAATATTCTTTCCCAAAAAAATAAAAAAATTGGTTTAATACTTTACATCATCTAACCAAATCTCAGCAACATTAGATTTAAGAATTTATTTTTACGAGCATATGAATCTTGTTTCGATTTAATTAGAAATTAATTTAGAAAAAAAAAAGAAATACGATATTAAAAGCGTAAAAAGCCCTCCAATATTTTTGGTGTTGAATTATATATTTTTATGAGTATTTTAGCCAAAAATTGAGGAGAAATATTTCGTGTCAATTTTTGCAAAATTTTAACCGCATCGTGTACTAACAAAACCATCATGGTTTTTCGCTAAAAACGCATTCCGGGGACCCGACTCAATTTTGCATGATTTTTGGCTCCGAGACTACTTGAAATATCTATATTCATCTAATCAAATCTGTGTCACATTGGATTTAAGGATTTGTTTTTACAAGCATCTGAATCTTATTTCGATTTAATTAGAAATTAATTTGGAAAAAATAGGAAAAATGATATTAGAAATGTCAAAAGCACTTCAAATTTTTTGGCGTTGAATTATATATTTTTTATGAGTATTTTAGCCAAAAATTGAGGAAATATCTTCGGATCAATTTTTACAAAATTTTAGCATCACGGTTTTTGGGTAAAAACGCGTTCCGGGGCCCTGGGTCAGTTTTGCATGATTTTTGGTGCCAAGATTCCCTAAAATATATCTATATTCATCTAACCAAATCTCAGCCACATTGTATTTAAGGATTTGTTTTTAAGAGTCTCTAAATCTTGTTTCGATTTAATCATCATGGTTTAACCGCATCATGTACTAACAAAACCATCATGGTTTTTCGCTAAAAACGCATTCCAGGGACCCGACTCAATTTTGCATGATTTTTGGCTCCGAGACTACTTGAAATATCTATATTCATCTAATCAAATCTGTGTCACATTGGATTTAAGGATTTGTTTTTACAAGCATCTGAATCTTATTTCGATTTAATTAGAAATTAATTTGGAAAAAAATGGGAAAAATGATATTAGAAATGTCAAAAGCCCTTCAATCTTTTTGGCGTTGAATTATATATTTTTTATGAGTATTTTAGCCAAAAATTGAGGAAATATCTTTCGGATCAATTTTTACAAAATTTTAGCCAAAATCATGTACTAACCATCACAGTTTTTGGGTAAAAACGCGTTCCGGGGCCCTGGGTCAGTTTTGCATGATTTTTGGCGCCAAGATTCCTTAAAATATATCTATATTCATCTAACCAAATCTCAGCCACATTGTATTTAAGGATTTGCTTTTAAGAGTCTCTAAATCTTGTTTCGATTTAATCATAAACTAATTTGGAAACAAAATAGGAAAAACGATATTAGAAGCGTGAAAAATGCTTTCAATTTTGTTGGCGTTGAATTATATATTTTTTATGAGTATTATCGCTAGAAATCGAGGAAAAATCTTTCGGGTCAATTTTTGCAAAATTTAGCCAAAATCGTGTATTAACCATCACGGTTTTGGGCTAAAAACGCGTTTCGGGGCCCGGCTTAGTTTTGCATGATTTTTGGTGTAAAGACTCGTTGAAATATCTATATTCATCTAACAAAATCTCAGCCACGTTAGATTTAAGGATTTGTTTTTATGAGCATCTAAATCTTGTTTCGATTTAATTAGAAATTAATTCGGAAAAAAATAGAAAAAACAATATTAGAAGCGTTAAAAGCCCTTCAATCTTTTTGATGTCGAATTATATATTTTTTATAAGTATTTTAGCCAAAAATTGAGAAATTATCTTTCGGGTCGATTTTTACAAAATTTTAGCCGAAATCGTGTACTAACCATCACGGTTTTTGGGTAAAAACGCGTTACAGGGCCATGACTCCTTGAAATGTCTTTATTCATCTAATAAAATCTCAGCCACATTGGATTTAAATGATTTGTTTTATGTGCATCTGAATCTTGTTTCGATTTAATTAGAAATTAATTTATAAAAAATATGAAAATCGATATTAAAAGCGTGAAAAGTTCTTCAATCTTTTTGGCGTTGAATTATATATATTTTATGAGTATTTTTGCCAATTTGAGAAAAAATCTTTTGGATCATTTTTACCATCATGGGTTTTTGGCTAAAAACTCGTATCGAGTCTCCGACTCAATTTTGAATGATTTTTGGTGCTGAGACTCCTTAAATTATCTATATTATTTAATTAAATCTCAGGCATATTCTACTTAAAGATTTGTTTCAAAAAAAACTTCAACCCCACGTATAAAACACCTGGCAAATTACTAGCACACGTATATACACATTCATAAATCACACTAATTTGTAATTACGGATTTTCACACCCTCCAATCCCATTTTCAATTTAATCTCCGTCCGAGCTGGCAGTAATTAATTGGCTGTTATATTCTACCGCCAGGGAACAACATTTTCCCGGCAAAAAACGAAAAAAAAGAAAAAAAAATTTCACCGTCCCACTTTCCTCCAAATGTTTTCAAACTCTCCCGCGTTTTCTTCTCCCCCTCCAAAAAAAAAGTGATAGAGCAAGAAAAAATGCAAGGTTCAGACCCTTTTGCAGAGGATGCAATCTGTCATGAACGCTTATAAGTTATAATGCTAGTGCGGCTGCATCAGTGCCTAAAATAGTTACAATGAGAGCTTTTCCTATTTGTAAGATATTCCTAACATCACTTAACTCCGGATTAGTCGAATTTGTAAAAGAATTCATTTCAACCAAGTAAAAAGCAAGCAAAAAATAGACACAATAAATTACAACTTAATATCTCATGAAAGGGGAAACAAATTCAACAGCACAAGTTTTCAACATATCTAGAAATTAATATTAAGACTCATGTTTTGCACAATACCTCGTGACACAATAATCACTTATTCACATTCCAAGTACACAATTTGTTCTGCGCATTACATCCTATATCTTCCACCCAAGTGAAGCCACCGTTTCTGCCCATCACCATCGAAGAGACCTTATTGCCAACAGCAAGTCCAATGGACTGTATAGTTGCATTCTTTACATTGAAGGGCCTGTCAATAGCAAATTTTACCACATATACTACATGGAGGACAATCCCAAATGTTATCAACAAAAGTGAGGTAGCCATGTTCATGCAAAGTCCAGCGTATGGTTCCAATCTTCATGAATGGCAATGGACCAAGAGCACATTCTTGATGTGCAGAATTATCACAATGTGCACAATAATAAAACCAGGGCTTTGAATCCCTTTCTTCCTCACAAACATCACAATACATTTGATTAGGATCAGAATTATCATAATAAGCAAGAGTGAGAGGATGTTTGTCATACTTATACTTGACTGTTTGAGGTAGTGTGAGACACTTAACATCCATGGCAAAATCGCATCGCTTGGTACATCTATATGCAGTCGTAATCCCCTTCTCAAGACAACCTCTACAATCCCCTCTATAATCGTGGGACAGAAAGAGGCGGTGTTGTTCATGACTTGGATGCCTCAAGCTATCGGGCAGCAAACTGCATTGAATGTCAAGTTCAAAGCGACAATATTCATTGTCACACTTGTACATAAACCCATCGTGGAGCCTACCACAAGCTTTACAAAAGAAAGTGTCATAACTCCGTTCAAGTTTAAGCAAGTGCAGGTGAATTGGGTGTCCAATTACTCTAGGCAACTCGGCACAACTTTTGTGGAGAAAAAAGCTACACTTTTTACAATTATAAAAATGAGTGGAGGAGATAGGCCTCATACACCCATTGCAAATGTTATCATCCATGATCTGATCCTTAAAACTGAGCATTAGATTATGGTGATGAAAGGCATGTTTGATCTCCATTGCCAGTACATCTTCACCCACTTTGACTTCACTGATAACATCAGTGATCATATTTTGATCAAACTCATCGGACATTTCATCGCCTTCGAGCACAACAGTTCCATCCCAAATATTTCTATCGGTTGCACAATGCACATGAGCAATATAATTGCAATTAGGAGCATAACAAAAGTAACTTCCATACCTCGCCATCACTTTCTCGTAACAGATCCTGCACTCTTCATAAAGTCGATCATCATCATCAGATTGTTGAAGAGAGTAGACATGAGAAATTGGATGTCGATGTCGTGCTATTCTGATGGCCCTCGGCAAGGAAGTGCATTTCCTGTGGACAACGAGGTTGCATGTGGTGCAGATGTAGGGAGTGCGATTCCCTTCAAGGCCACAGAAATCACAAGTAAATGACATTTGACATGGCACCAGAGTCCATGGATGTTCATGATCACTTGTATCTGAAACTGAAATTGTTTGTGGTGCGGAAACATCTTCAAGAGTAAGCTCAATGTTGCAAGGAGAGCACCGATAAACATATCCATCCCATTTAATAATTTTGCACGAGTAACAACAACATTCCTCTCGATGGGAATTAAGTGGATATGGGAAGAGTGAAAGACTATGTAGACGGTCATAGGGGTGTTTAATCTGGAGGGGTATCTCAACACATTCCTTATGAAGGGAAAAGATGTTGTGGTCACAATGGAAACATTTGTAATGCAGATCCTTCTCATCTATGGGCTTCTTACATGCTTTGCAATCATCGGGAGGCTGATTAAGAAATACGCGCATGTAATTGAACGAGCTTCTAACTAGGGCAAGTGGGTGATCATGCAAAGAATTGGGAAAATTTTCAGCCAAAGATGGTTGGCTCAAAGCACAATTAACGTCCAAACGGAAATAACAAGAACTACGGATACAACGGTAAGTAAATCCACGAATAATCATGCCACAATAATAACACCTGTTTTCCAATTTATCATCAAGTGTTATTTGTAGAAAATCTAGAGCGCGTTTGGGTTTGGGGTGGGAGCTGGCAAGATCTACAAGATACAGAGCGTGCTTCGGATGGAGGGCATGATTTATCGTGGGAGGTAATTCCGCACAACTCTTGTGAAGAAAAAACTTACATTCTTTTAAGCTGCAGCAGTAACTCGGAGTACCCTTAGTTGATTCCTCACAACAGCGACAGCGACGATCTTGATAGGATGCAGTAATTTGCCCGTCTTGAACAAACACCAGCCGATGTTGGTGAGCAAAATGTTGAAGAGTAGCATCCATCTCCCCTTTCCCACCATCCATTTTGAAGTTGAACAAGAGATCTGCAACTAGATCTGTCTCAGACTAAATTTTATGCAAAGTCAACGACTATGTTTTGTCTTAATGTGTTGTACTTCGAAAATAAGACAGCGGCGCTCAGACATGATGATGATGATGATGACACTTATTACCTAACACTTTATATAATAACTAAAAGAAAAAGACAAAATGCAATTTACAAGAAGCCCGGACAAAGTGCGAAGTTGGAAGGGCCCAAAATCTAATGAAAGCGACAAAGTACAATGGACCCAAGCTTTTGGAAGGTCAAAACATGCCTATTATTACATTACCGCTAGTGAACAAAAAAAAATCACCAAGTTCCCTTTTTTTTTTTTTTCCTTATGCTTTTTTCTATAATAGACTCTGCGAAACTTGAAGCAGATTAACGACGGGATGCGTCTGTCTATATGGGCTGCTTGTTTTCTATGCTTAAGTTAATGGACCCACAATGGCTCAATTCCTTCTTACCCAAACATGGCCCAATTCCTTCTTACCCAAACATGGCGATCAATCTTGAAATTTGATTGACCCTTAATCTGTAATTATGTTAGGTAAATTTTCATACTCCCGATTACAAAATACTTAATCTCGGATCAATTAGGTAATAAGCCAAAAGGAAATATATATATATATATATATTGATTGTAGAAGTTGCCTTGGTTTCGTTTCATTCTAAATAATGGATATAATCTATCAAATTAAATCTTGCAAAATGATCTTTATAGAACTACCAATTTGTTCACATTCATATTTAACATATTCACATTCCAATTTCCAAGTGCCAAATTGTTCTGCAAATATCACAATAAACTTGATTAGGATAAGAATCATCATGGTAAATAAGAGTGAGATCATGTTTGTCATACTTATATCAAACAGTAAATGGTAAGACAACTTACATTCATGGCGAAATTATACCTTCCAATTTATTTGACTTATAATTAATTTCAATTATTATTTTAATATTCATTTAATTTAAACACGTTAGATCACGTGCAAGATATGTAGAAGTGAAAACTAGTGATTTGTAAATACGAAAAAAAAAATAGATACTATGAGAGTTTCTTCTATTTAATCTGACTCAACTCCAGATTAGATAAATCTGTGTAAAAGAGTTCATTTCATCCAAATAAGAGCAAGCAAAAAAATAGACACAATAAACTACAAATTAACATCTCATGTAAGGGAGAAAAATTCGACAACACAAGTTTTCAACATAGAAATTAATAATAAGACTCATGTTTTGCACTATACCTATATGCCAAAATTAATTGCATTCCTCATAGCAAGTCCAATGGACTGTATAGTTGCATTCTTGACATTGAAGGACCTGTCGATAGCAAATTTTACCACATATACTACATGGAGGACAATCCCAAATGTTATCAACCAACTTGAGAAGACCATGTTCATGCCGAGAAGGCTTCCGGCATATGTTTCCAATCTGGATGAATGGGAGTGGGCCAAGAGCACATTTTTGCTCTCTCTTGGCTGAAATTCTTCCTTGGTGCTTCCAACTTCTATATTCCTTCAATTTGGTCACTTTCTTCATTAAGTCTCCAATTAAGCCAAAAAGAGAAAATCAAAGGAAATTAAGTATAAAATAATCAAATTAAATAATTATGTGAAAATATGGACTTATCATAAGTCTTGGAAGAACTTATAATGATCGAATCACTTAAGTAAAAAAAAAATTAATGCCACTTGAGTTAAGTGAAAGAAACTCAATGTTGTTTACAAAAAGAGGGAAAAAAAAAAACTCAATGATCTTTAATTAAACAAGATTTTAAGTTTATGATTTTTAAATAGAAAAAAATAGGTACTATGACAGCTTCTCTTATTTATGATCTATCATCACTTAAGGATTAGTCGAATTTGCAAAAGAAATCGTTTCAACCAAGTAAGAGCAAGCAAAATATAAACACAATAAATTACAAATCAACATCTCATGAAAGGGGAAAAAATTCAACAGCACAAGTTTTCAACATAGAAATTAATAATAATACTCATGTTTTGCACAATACCTATATTGTGTAGACGACTGTGACACACTAATCACTTATATATTCACACTCCAAGTACACAATTTGTTCTGCGCATTACATCCTATATCTTCCACCCAAGTGAAGCCACCGTTTCTGCCCATCACATTCAAAATAGAAGATCATTTTCCTCACGGCAATCCCAATGCTTTGTATAGTTGCATTCTTCACATTTAAGGACCTGTCGATAGCAAATTTTACGACAACTATTGCATGGAGGACAATCCCAAATTTTATCAACAAAAGTGAGGTCGCGATGTTCATGCCAAAAAGCGTCGCGTGTGCTTCCAATCTGGATAAATGGATGTCGACCAAGAGCACATACTTGATGTAAAGAATTATCACAATGTGCACAATAATAAAACCAGTTACTTGAATCTCTTTTTTTCTCGCAAAAATCGCAATAGATTTGATTAGAATCAGAATTATCATAATAAGCAAGAGTGAGAGGATGTTTGTCATACTTATACTCAACTGTTTGAGGTAGTGTGAGACACCTAACATCCACCGCGAAATCGCATCGCTTGGTACATCTATATGCAGTCGTAATCCCCTTCTTAGGACAACCTCTACAATCCCCTCTATAATCGTGGGACAGAAAGAGGCGGTGTTGTTCATGACTTGGATGTTTCAAGCTGTCCGGCAGCAAACTGCATTGAATGTCAAGTGTAAAGCAATCCAAAAACTGGGGACAATCTTTATGGTCACAGAAGTACATAAACCCATCGTGGAACCTATCACAAGCACTACAAGAGAAACTTTCTTCACTCTTTTGGAGTTTAAGCAAGTGCGGGTGAATTGGGTTTCCAATTACTCTAGGCAACTCGGCACAACTTTTGTGGAGAGAAAAGGTACATTTCTTACAATTATAAGAGTGAGTGGAGGAGATAGGCCTTATACACCCATTGCAAATGTTATCATCCACGATCTGATCCTTAAAACTGAGCATTAGATTATGGTGATGAAAGGCATGTTTGATCTCCATTGCCATAACATCTTCACCCACTTTGACTTCACTGAGAACATGAGTGATCATATTAAGATCAAATTCATTGGACATTTCATCGCCTTCGAGCACAACAGTTCCATCCCAAATTTTTCTATCGGTTGCACAATGCACATGAGCAATATAATTGCAATTAGAAGCAGAACAAAAGTAACTTCCATACCTGGCCATCACTTTTTCATAACAAATCCTGCACTCTTTATAAAGTCGAACATCATCATCATCAGATTGTTGAAGAGAGTAGAGATGAGAAATGGGATGTCGATGTCGTGCTATTCTGATGGCCCGCGGCATCTTAGTGCATCTCAAGTGGACAACGAGATTACATGTGGTGCAGATGTAGGGAGTGCGATTCCCTTCAAGGCCACAGAAATCGCAAGTAAATGACATTGGACATGGCACCAGAGTCCATGGATGTTCATGACTTGTATCTGAAATGGTTGGTGGTGCCCAAACATCTTCAAGACTAAGCTCAATGTTGCAAGGAGAGCAACGATAAACAAATCCTTCCCATTTGACAATTTTGCACGAATAACAACTACATTCCTCTTGATGATGGGAAATTGAATTTGGGGAGAGTGAAAGAGGATGTAGACGGTCATAGGGGTGATTAATCTGGAGGGGTTGCTCACCACATTCCTTATGAAGGGAAAAATCGCCTCCACAAGTGCCACATGAGTAAATCGGAAAAGATAGGGGCTTCTTACATGCGCTGCAAGGAGGATCAGCGCCAGTAAGATTCATGAAACCAAAGCCATTGGCAAAGAGGACAATTGGGTGATCATGGAAGGCATAATCTATCGGCGGAGGTAACTCTTGTTTCGCACAACTCTCGTGAATAAAAAACTCACAATCTCTTAGGCCGCAGCAGTAGCTCCGAGTACCCTTAGTTGATTCCTTACAACAGCCACAATATTGAGATGCAGTAATCTGTGAGTCTTGGACAAACACCAATGGATGTTCGTGATCAATATATTGAAGAGTACCATCTAGCAGTTCTTTCCATAGTTTCATTTTGAAGTTTGAACAAGAAATCTGCAACTAGATCTTCCTCGGACCAAATTTTATGCAAAGTCAACGACTATGTTATTATTATGTCTTAACTCTTAATGAGTTGTACTTCGAATATAAGACGGCGGGCGCTCAGACATGATGATGATGATACCTTTTACCTAACACTTTTTTTCTTTAATAAACGTAAAAAAAATATCAAATGCAATTTACAAGCAAGCCTGGATAAGGCCCAAGTTGGAAGGGCCCAAAATCTAACGAAAGCGACAAAGTATAATGGGCCCAACCCAAGCTTTTCGGAGGTCAAAACAGGCCTATTACATTACCCGCCAGTAACATTTTCCCGGCAAAAAACGAAAAAGAAAAAAAAAAGAAAATTTCACCGTCCCACTTTCCTCCAAATGTTTTCAAACTCTCCCGCGTTTTCTTCTCCCCTCCCAAAAAAAACCCTCCTTCAGTTCAGAACATGGCGCCATCTCTCTCATTTTCCCTCTATTCACCCAAATCTCTCTTAAAACCCAGTCTCATATTTCCCTCCCCATTTTTTTTGCCCTGTTTCTTCTGCCTCTCTCATTGCAACTTTTTTCATTTCGGAAGAAAATGGGGAAGCAAAGCAGCAGATCTAAGAAGTCGGAGAATCTGGGCAAAGGAAAAGTTACTCCAGTTCAAGTCGCATTCATCGTGGATCGTTACCTTTCCGATAATAATTTCTCCGAAACTCGTTCTGTTTTCAGAAACGAAGCTTCTTCTCTCATCTCTAAATCCCCAGTTCGAGAGGTAGGAACCCATTTAACCGAATCCATTAAGTTTTCATATCTCATGTTTTTTTTTTTTAAAATTTATTGTTCTCAATTTTTTGGATAGGCGCCGAAGAGTTTGTTGAGTTTAGGGGCGATGTTAGACGAGTATATTTGTTTGAAAGAGCAAAAAGTGATAGTTGAGCAGGAAAAGGCTCGTGTGGAGCAAGAAAAATGCAGGGTTCAAACCCTTTTGCAGGGGATGCAATGTGTGATGAACGCTTATAATGGTAGTACGGCGGCATCGGTTCCTATGATCCCTCGCGCCAATGCAAATAAATCAGTAGCCATGGTTCCTCAATCAAATCCACATTCTGGGTCACCTCCAGGTACAAATCTTGATCTAGTTGGTCACTGGTTGATTTAAGATTTGCCCATTGTTTGTTTGATTTAGATTTCACTACTGTTGCATTAGGGTTTAGTTTCCATAGAAGGATTTTAATCAATTGAATCTTGAAAGGTTTATCAAATTTAGATGTGGATACACCTAGGTTTAATTAAATTTGCAAATTGGGGTTCCAAATTTAGTTTGGTTTTTAGATGTGTGAAGAATTAATTAATATGGCACTTGTATATATACAGATTACTAGTACTTTTTAGCTGGGATGAATAGAGCTTTGTGGGTGTTAATGGCAGTTTGATTTTGCAAATTATTGAAGTGATTTTACATGCTTCAAGTGTCCTCTTTGCTCAATTTTTGTATTCTGCTTGTTGCTATTTTCTTTAGGCCCTGCAATGTATGGTACACCAACTGTTATTCCAGTATCCGGCCCTTCTAGAATGGAGCTTGATAACTCCTCTACGCCAGTTACAAGTCAGCCATTAACGAGAAATAAGAGGAGCTCGGAGGCTGGGACTGAAGCTTCCGCAGCTGCGAAGAGAAGTCGTAGCAAAATGCCTTCCAGGAAAACAACCCAAGGTAGATTTTGTTACATTTTGAATTTCATATAATTTCATGCCTTGATACATCCATAACATTCTTGACATGTTTGCAGGGACAGAAAAGATCCCAGATTCTGGTAATGTGATGAATAGCAAAGGAACTGCTCAACTGGTTTCTGTAAATCAATCATCACCCCCAAATTGCACTGCCAATGAATCGACAATGCACGTATCTGGTGTTGCTAAGTGTTTGTTCAATCAGCCACAGCAGTCTCCTCCAACCAATTCATCAGGTCCTAAGACACCTCCACAAGAAATTTCCCCTCAGAGTGACAAGTCCATGACTCCATTGGGCGTTTCTTCAACGCCTCATTGCAGTCACAATAATACTCCTCAAGAAATCACACCTACTAACTGCACTATAATTTCAACTGAGAGGGTTACAGTTAGTCCATTAAAACAAATGACATGTTACACTATTGAGAGGAACCATTGCATTTCTTCTTGTTCACCAGTTAAGACATGCTTGAAGAGGGTTGGCAAGAGAGATCATGTAAAGGGCAGGCTGGATTTTGATGGTTCTGATGCAACAGTGAATGTGGACAAAACAATCACCAATGAGACTTCAACATCTGAGTCTGAACTTGATCCTGATATCTTTGACCTTGATTTGCCTAATTTAGATGCTTTTGGAGCAAATTTCTCATTCTCTGAACTGTTAGTGGATCTTGATCTTGGATGTGAAGGAATTGCTTATCCTTGCCAACCAACACTAGATCCTTCTGCAGATGCTCTTTCAGGGTATTGCTGCTACTTCAAACATATTTGCATATTCTATCGACTAATTGTTTCTCCAATTGTTTATCTTTTACCTGATGTTGTATTCTATGCATGCTGAACAGGTCGTCTCATGAATCAGGGGAAGGCAATGTGGGTGCTGCTCAAGTCATGTCAGAATTTTCATCTACTTTCACAGAAGTATTTTCAGAGAAAGACATGAATGCACAAGGTGAAGAAGCTCATTGCTGAATAAACTGATTGCGTCCGTATTGTCATATATGTGTGTATACTTACTGGCCGTGTTCTATGGTTTGCAGGACCGGACGCTGTGACTTCAGTGAAGTCTATAACCAAATGCATAACAATATTGAGCCCTGGTAAAATACTACTACTATAGTGCTCCATTGCCTTTCTTCATTATGATTCAGTTTGCGCAGCCTTTGCTCACGTTTCTTCTTAAATTGCAGTGAAAGGTCGAACGAGTTGTTTGGAACAACAGAATTGTTCTGCTACTAACTGACTGGATTTACCATGAAGATGACTCTGGCTGACAAGCACCATTACAGCACTCACTGGAAGTAAAGTTAACAACATTGTTTTGATTGACACATTTATAATTAAAACCTTTTGGTGTTTAACATGGCACAAAACTTATTTATCTGTAAGGGGTCAAGTTTATGTTTGAGATGCCCCACCTTTAATGTGCCCAAGTTTGTTTTCTTTTTGGTTAAATGTCAGGGCAACATATAATGCTCTACATACTTAGAAATAGTTAACTAAATTCAGTATTTTGTGATTAATCATTTAGGATGCCTATGGAAGCTGCAGTTAGAAGTTTGATTGTGACATTGTGTAATATGGTAATTCTTTAGTTGAATACTATTCTCTTGAATATCATCATTATGTGCTTGAAAAATGTTCATAAGAAAAGTTGAAATCCTGACTCAAGCCAAGAACTTCTGTAATTTCTGAACTTCAGCTGGGCTTCCAATGAATATTGGTGTACGCTGGTGTACCTGGCAACATAATATGGTTTAACTATTAGTACAGCAAACAAAACTGGAGCAAGGAAATGTTCCTGTTTAAAATTAAAGCTATTGAAACATGAATAATTAGATCTGATATATATCTCTGGTTAAGCTATTACCTGGTCAGGTTTGATGTCAAGAATTCTTTGGACACCATCTGTTGCAATGCCACCGGCTTGTTCTACTAAAAAGCTCATTGGTGCACACTCATACAGTAGCCTTAGGTTTCCACTTTTGGCTTTCTTGTTATCAGGGTTGCCATAGATGCCTCCACGGAGCAGCATTCGATGAATTTCACCAACAAGACAACCTATGTAGCGGCCAGAATAGGGTTTGCCATCAGGTCCTGGTTGCCTCAAGTGATCAAGATATTTCTTCAGTTTATCATCAAACAGGTCATAATTCCCTTCATTGAAAGAGTATATTTTACCCGTCTCTGGTATTTTAATATTCTCATGTGTTAACACAAATTCTCCATAAGAGGGATTTAGAGTGAATGCATACACCCCCTTTCCTAAGGAGATTGTGAAGACTACAGAGCTTGAATATAGACAATAGCCAGCAGCTAATAAATTGCTCCCTGGCTGGCAAACGTTGACTATGCACTTTTCTCTTGCTTGATCTAGCTGTGTTGCAAAAGAGTTGAAAAGTTTAGTTTGTGGAGCAAAATGGTACATTGGTACATATAAAATGATGCATGCATCTCTTTACACCCAAATTGAAGCCTCCTTCAGAAGTGTCTGAAGTCATTAACAACCATAGCTGAAGCATATATGGAGCATTTTCAAAGTGGAAGGTGATTAGTGAAGTTCATTTTTTGCAATAGGATGGTTAGTGAAGCTCATCTTTTGCAGGTGTAGGCTATAACTTTGAGCTTTGTGCTGATAATTTATGTTCTTAAGATTAGACATTGCAGATGAAAAGACTAAAGTTCCTTTTGCCCCCCTAAACTTGTCTAAAATTCACCTTTTGCCCCCTCAACTTTAATTTGGGACTTTTTGCCTCCTAAACTTGCAATATGAGGACATGTTAGTCCCTCTCGAACGGTATTGTTTGAGAGGGATTAAAATGGCTTCAAATTGCAAGTTCAAGGGGGCAAAATGTCCAGAATTAAAGTTTATGAGGCAAAACGTCAAAATCATTCAGGGGGCAAAAAGGGCATTAAGTCAAAAGATTACCGTAGAGGTGTCATCAAGATCAATAAGGCATTGCCTATCAGGACCATATATGCCAAAGATGGAGCCGGTAGTCAATGCAGTGTCAATATTGGCGGATCCATCAATAGGATCAAATACAACAATGTAATTTCCAGAAAAAGTTTCTTCAACTGCAACAGGTACATCTTCTTCTTCTGATGCTATAATCCCAGTTCGCCCACTTGATCTTAGGCAGCTACAGAACAACTATATATATATATGATATACCTTGAATTAGTGAATAAACATCATAGCATTTTGTCTCAAGTAACTAAAAAAAGTGATGATAAGAACTTAGAATAACCTCATTGGATATAACGTCCAGCTTCTTCTGATCTTCACCTTGGATATTGATAGTACCCTGGGCGCCAGTGAGATTGATGATGCTTGATCTTTGAAGAAGTGCAGCTATCTGTTTACAAGCCAAGGAAATGCTTGAGAGAACAACAGTGAGCTCAGCATCAATACTGCCTGCTTGTTCTTGCTTCAAGAGCCAAGTTGTTAAATTCTCAATTGCAAATTGGCTTTTCTTTTCCTTCATGTTCTGAACTTCTGTCTCTGTTGTTTCAGCCAGTGGAAGTTCCACTGCTTTACATTGAACGCCGGTGGAAACCCTGCGGACAAAAGTTTGTATGTGACTGCCATGATATTGCAGATTAAGACGTGAAACAGGAGATATGGAACGATGGGATTTTGAGAAGAGGAGGTTCCAAGACGATGTTGAAATTGCTTGAACCATTTTTTTTGTTTCTTTTTTTTTTTTGTGGTTTTCCTTTCTTGTTCTCTCCTTGTGTGTTTCAAGTTTCAATTGGCTTATCTTCCTTTTCCTGACAAATGTGTGAACCTAATTAGCCTGCCACCAATCTAAATGGAAAGGTGCCAATGCCAACAACCCCATTTTAGCCTGCAAGGACCCACTTAAGTCAACTTTCATTTTTTCTCTTGTTTGTGGCTATCATTTATGAGATTTGGGTTAATAGGATTTTGTACTTCAATGGGTTCTTTTCTTTTGGTCTAACTGTTTCACATTTTTTACTTGTTTTTGCTGTCTTTTAGGGCAAAAAAGGCTTTACTTTGAAGATGATATATACGAGCAAGAACACAACTTTCTCGTTTGGATGGGTTGAGAAAAGGTAATAGGCTATTATTTGGAACATGTAAAAATACAGAACAAACTTTTAGTAACAAGAAAGGAATCCCATAAAAAATTTACAGAATTGAGGAAGACTTTATCTTCATTTTCATTTGCATTTTAATGTATTTCCTTGTGTACATAAACAAAAATACTCTCTTTACTTTTGCATCTTAAATTATCAAGCCAAATACTTTTCCAGTTTCTCCACTTCCTCCTGGCTTCCAATGTATAGTGGTACTCGCTGATGTATCTGTCAAGCACACTTAATTAGTATCAGCATTAGGAGTATGTATATAAATCACAAATTTAATCATTGGTTTAATGTTTCTCACCTCAGTAGGTTGAATATCAAGAACTCTTTGGTGTCCATCAGATCCTTTCCCGCCAGCTTGTTCAACGATAAAGCTCATCGGTGCACACTCATACAAGAGCCTCAGCTTGCCATTTTTGCTCTTCTTGTCTCTAGGGTAACCATATATTCCACCATAGAGCAATGTCCGGTGGAAATCTCCGACCAAGCTTCCTATGTATCTAGCAGAATAAGGCTTCATACTTGGACCGGGGTCTTTTAGGTCATCAATGTACTTCTTCAACTTGTCATCCCACAACTGGTAATTCCCTTCATTGAATGCATAAATTTTTCCAGCTTTAGGGATCTGAATGTTTTCTTGAGTCAAAACAAATTCACCATACATAGGATCCAAGGTGAATGCAAACACCCCTGTCCCTATCGTGAGCACGAAGATTATAGAGCTTGAATACATGCAATAGCCAGCAGCTAGTAGATTACTTCCCGGTTGACATACATTCACTACACATCTTTGTTCTATTGAACCAAGCTGCAGGGTTTCCATACATGAAACAATTAGGCCTTTCTATGTAAAATTAATGACTAAAATCTTTTGCCTCCTAAACTTGTCTAAAATTGATATTTTGCCCCCTGAACTTGCAATTTTAGGACACATTAGTGATTAGTCCCTCTCAAACGGTATTGCTGACGTGGTAATACCACGTCGGACCAAAAATACCACATGGCAATGACACGTTGGACCAAAATGCCACAAGGCAAGGCCACGTCAGACCAAGACGCTGACAATATCGTCTGAGAGGGACTAAAATGGCTCCAAATTGCAAGTTCAAGGGGAAATATGTCCAGAATTAAAGTTTAGGGGGCAAAACATCAAAATCATACGAGTTCTGCGCGCGCGGGGGGTTTATAGGTCTGGGAATTCAATGATGTAAAACTGGACTTACAGTGGAATCATCACCAATATCAGCCAAGCACTCATCATTGGGGCTGTAGATTCCAAAAATTGAACCAGTGGAAACAGCAGCATCAATGTTGGAAGATCCATCAAGAGGATCAAACACTACAATATAGTTCCCTGAGTAACTCTCTTCTACTGCCACTGGCACATCTTCTTCCTCTGATGCTATAATTCCTGTCCTTCCACTTGATCTTAAACAGTTGGAGAACACCTGAAAGTACAAAATTTGATAGAATTTTCATATTAAGGCCACTTTTCCAGAATTCTTCAGTTTTACATTTCTGAAACCATTATCTATAACTCTAACAGGTTATAACTAGCAGAAATTTGCAGGGTTTCAAGAATTGAATTTGTGTATTCTTTCCAATTTACTTTCAGTTCAATGCAAACTGCAAAGTTCATCATTAAATCAGTCTTAAGAATGTTCATGTTTAATTGCAGAAACATAATTTACACATAAACTGAACTCAAAAGTTGATATAAGAAGAGACCTCATTTGAAACAACATCAAGCTTCTTCTGGTCCTCTCCTTGAACATTGACAGCGCCTTGAACACCAGTCAAGTTAGAAATGCTAGCCCTTTGAACCAAAGAAGCAATCTGTTTACACGCCATTGAAATGCTGGAAAGCACAATAGTGAGCTCTGCATCAATAACACCCGCTTGTTCCTGTTTCAGCAACCAACTTGTTAGTGTCTGAATTTCAAACACACTTTTCTTCTTTGTTTCTGCCTCAGAAGCTGTCCCCACAGCCATGCACTTAACCCCAGAAGCAACATGTCTTCTCTTGACAGTGTTGCTACCGGCGGCGGCATATGAAACAAGGCTTTTGGAATCAACAACACATAACTGAAAAGGAGAAAAACTTGACAAAGAACGGGAGCTTGATGATGATAACAGCAGTTGAGATGATGCTGTTGCTGCAGCTGCTGCCACCATTTTTTTTTTTTCTCTTTGTTTCTTGCTGATATTTTTGTTATGTTCTTTTTTTTTTTTCCTTTAAGAGTGACCCAGCAAGTGTCGACTGGGATTTGTGTTGAGGACATTGAAGGTGAGATTGTGAGGTTGCCAAACGATTTCTGTTAATTTTGGGACCCACTTATCCTCCTTTTGGCGCTTCTGATTTGTGATCATGGTTCGTTACTTCGTTAGAAGAGTCCACTTTCATTTCATGTTTGAACTAATCTATTTTATTTTATGACTTGATTTAAGGAGAAGATCGAGAGAGAGAATTTTTGGGATAGATCAAAGAGAAAATATTGGGCTTATGAGAAATGTAATCTCACTTTCAAAACATCTTATTTCCATCCGATGAAGAAAGGGTTTGGACCTCGTTTGGGCTGGGCCTTTTACTTTTTTTTATTTGGTTGAATTTTTTTTTTCATTTGTCCATCCCATATATAGTAGATTTTGGCGATTTCTATTAATTAGTTCATTAGTACTAATTTATATCTTCTCATCTTCATTTTTAGGTATGACGTGTTAATGGAAATTGATAGGATTTAATGTTCAATTTATAACAATTTATTGGAGATAATATTCAATCATGCTACATTAGATCCTCATAGTCATTATTTTTTAAAATATATAAAATCATTTGAGCCTACTTACTTTGTTAACATTGTTGATGATTAATATGAAAATTTCTCTAAATTATGAGCAACTAGATAAAAACAAAAGTACCTGTCTACTTATGTCTTTGCAAAGTTCTTTGTTAATGGTGATATTTTCCGGTTATTATATCTTAGGAATTAGAGTTTGATTAACCTAAGACATCCTTGAACACCAAGACAAGAAAAACCATTATTATTAGGGTAATTATTTGATAGATCGACGGTGTAAATTTTGGATTCCACAAGCGGGTTGTGGAGTTGACACATATACATTCTTAAAATTAATTAAGTTTTGAATATTTCAATCTAGTCCCTAGAGGACACATGTCACCCTTCAAGACCCACTTATGTAGTCTGCTAAAACTCCACTGACGATGTACCATATTCTTTTCCAAAAATTAATTTAACAAATCATCATATTGGATTTTGGCCCAGAGACAAATTAACCTTTGATTATCCATTGGTTGTTTAAATGATATATGATGCTTGTTCATTTTAAACAATGTCTTGTGAGTTGTGACTTATAATTTGTAAATAGGAAAAATTATTATTGAGATAATTAATTAATTAACCTCGTAATGGACCGACTATACACAAATTAATCTTACACCAATAAACATACAGCAAACAAAAATAAAGTACTACTACATTTATGATGACATTTGCAAATGTAAGGTTATTCAATATATTTTTTCCTTGGAAGTTTCAAAAAAAGATGACCTAGTCATATTTGCGTAGCCAAGACTCCAAAATACTTGAGGGATATTCAAAAACATGAACATTTTTCCTTTGCGTTTTAATACAGGCAGGCAGCTGCCTCGACACTTCCACGAAGACTTAGAATTAATTTGTATTTTCATTACAACTTTCCTTTCACCTTCATTGTCAAACAGACAAAGCAAAGTTGACAGATGGCGAATCAACAACCCAAGTCTCTCGATATGAACAAGGGAACCAATACATTAAACTTTGTCGTATGATATAAGTTCGAGAAAAATAGGTGACTTTGAGTTCAATTAAAAGTGGACCTATCACTTTTCCAAGTTAATATTATTCATAACCAAATAGTAGTATAGTAAATAAGGAATTGCTTGGTGTACCCTTTCTGCTTGATATTAATTGGGGCCTGGCAAATGGCAATGGTTCTTCCATTTAACAGGAAATTTGATCCTGTCTTAAAAAAAAAAAGAAGTCAATATTTCATAATGATGACATTACAATATAAAAGGTTAAATAACCCTTTTGCCTCCTGAATTTTGCAAATTTAGGTTAGATTGTCCTCTGAACTTTAAATTATGCCACTTTACCCCATGAATTTGTAAAATCAAGCCAATCCCCCCTTCGCTTCACGAATTCTGTTAAGTCTCATAAAATTTGCTGACATGACAAACTTATACTGATGTGGCACTTCCACGTCAGCGCTCATATGGACCCCACATGACACTAAATACTAGGGTGGGCCCACATGAGAGCTGACGTAGAAATGTCACATCAGCAAAAGTTTGCCATGTCAGCAAATTTTATGGGACTTAATCGAATCCGTTAATCAACCGTCAAGTCAAGGGTAAATTGGCCCGATTTTATGAATTCATGGGATAAAATAACAAAATTTAAAGTTCAGAAGGTAATATGGCCTAAATTTGCAAAATTCAAGAGGCAAAAGGGCTATTTAGCCCAACATAAACTGAAAAAAGTCAATATATTTCATAATTTTGATAATATTTATTGGGTTCTTAACCACAATTTATGTAAATTATTGGGGATTTTCCAATTCCCCCATTTTCCTACTATTTGGTTGGCAAATACACCACAAACATTAATGAGCCAATCCCCAATGGGAATGAGCTGACTAGCGGCTAAGTCAAGTTGTTAAAAGTTGAAACATTTAAAATTCTAGAAACAGAAAATTTGGGTCATGGAAATGGAACTAGAAAATTCCATGGTGTTTCAAGTTGGAAACTTAAGTATGGTTGAAAACAAACACGTCATTAACGAAGTATTAAACAAGGAAAGCACGTATCAAACAAGAATTCGAGTCTTAAAGTAAACGAAACAACAACAATAATTTAAAAATAGCAAAAACAAAGAAAGGAAAAATTAAACAATAATATTCAACGAGAAATCCAAAGAAGAGAATGGTAAACGGCCAAACGCGTCAAATCTTTGAAGCCAAGGATTCCAAGACAAAATTAATACAAGGCTAATATAAGCCGGTGTTCAAATTGTTTGTTCTAAATATAGAAAATTACAAGATAAACCATAATTCTCAAAATTGTCGTTCACATTTTTCGTCTCCTATATATACGAAACCTCCTCTTATCACTCTCCCTCACAAAACAATCCTTACACCCAGCCCGGTTTTGTCAAAATCTCCATCTCATTATTCAAACAAAAAGAGAAACCTAGCTACAAGTTTGATCACCAATTTTCGTCATGGCTTCTTTCAGATTCCCCTTGGTTTTCTTCCTTTCTTCACTTCTTCTCCATGTTTCCCTAGGTAAGCAATTTAATTAACGGAACGAAGTAATGGTTATATGTATGTTTTTTTTTAATATTAGAACATATCTTGATATTATTCTTTGTTGTTGCAGCTGAGATTATTTGTGAAGATTTGCCGAAGGATGTTTGTGCTTTTTCGATAGCTTCGTCCGGAAAGAGATGTTTGTTGGAAACGACGGTGGAGAAAGATGGGAACGTAGAGTATCAATGCCGGACATCGGAAGTTGTGGTGGAGAGAATGGCCGAGTATATTGAGAGTGACGAATGTGTTCGTGCTTGTGGGGTTGATAGGAACTCTATCGGCATTTCTTCCGATGCCCTTCTCGAGCCACAATTTACTACTAAGCTTTGTGCTCCTGCTTGCTACCAAAAGTGCCATAACATCGTCGACCTTTACTTCAATTTGGCCGCCGGTGAAGGTAAGAAATTGTCACCTAATTCGTTTCAATATGTTGATTTGGATGGATTGGTGAGACATACTTTTCAATGCAAAATCTATAGATTTTGCTGCAGAACAAAGGAAAAGCCAATGAAACAGAGCATGATTTTAACAGGGCTCCTAATGATCATAGATTAATTATAAAGAATCAATTAGGTCTTAATTAACCAACACGGGGATGGATCAAGTGATACAAGACTTGTTTCAGTTTAAACAGGTCTCAGGTTCAAGACTTTGCTTATGCAGCTGCCCCTGTTGGTCCCATTCGGATTAGTCATATCGAATGGGGTAAAAAAAAAATTAGTTCTTAATTTCCCATGATTTTATTAAAATCTTTTTTTTTACCAATATTAGATCTTTGATTAACTTTTACGTTTTGAACAATCTAATTATGGACATTTCATGCATGTTTTCCAACTTTTTTTTTATTTGCTCTGTTTTGACACGTGAAAAGTGTCATGATTCTTTCCTTGTGATTCAATCAAAGGATTAATTGTTCATTGTTGGTAATTATAATTATTGAAAAATCCTTCATCTGCAATTTTGCAGGAGTATTCTTGCCTGATCTCTGCGAGGCTCAACGCATCAACCCTAGAAGAACCATGATCGAGCTTTTGAGCTCTGGCGGCGCTGCCCCTGGCCCTGTTTCGAACGAACTACCTGCAGGATCAATGGTTGCTGAAGTTCCTGCTCCAGCTCCCATGTGAACACAAGTTTAAACAACTAGAAATTTGGGTTCTTGAGAGAATTACATTGCTTCGACCGGATGTAAATTGATTGAGGAGAATAATATAGAGAAATTTTCAGAGAGAAAAGAGGGAATTTCGTGTTTGTTTATATGAGTGGAGTATATGCAGCTGCATGGGGCTTTTAATGGTGTTTATTAATTACTAGTTGCAGGGGGCATGCAGCTGGTTATTTTTCTCTTTTTTCTTTCTATTTATACAGACATTTATATCACTTATGTGTTCTTCATTCTAAAAATTAATACTATATATATTCTCTATTTTATTAATTAATTGTGATCCATAAGTTGCTCATAGATATCATTTTTCCAATATTAATGGAGGAATGAGATCATGATCCCTTCACCCAACCTTCATTAACAAGCGCAATCGATGTGACAAATATCAAAATTTCTTTACTATTCTTGAAGAAGAGATACAAATTCTCTTTCTAGAAAATATATGAAATTTTTTGCAGTTCTTTGTTTAAGTTTTACGTTTTGAACAATCTAATATATTCCTAATTATGGACTTTCCATGCACATTTTCCACTTTTTGATTTGCTTTTGTTTTGACACATGAAAAGTGTCATAATATATACTTTGCTTGTGACATTTTACCTTGTGATTCAATCAAAGAATTGTGGGTAATCATATGAAATCTGAAAAGATAATTAATTAATGAAATATGCAGAAGAGGGAATTCGGGTTTTGTTTAGATGAGAGGAGTTTGCTGCAGAGGGCTTATGGCTGCAGGAAGAATGGCTCAGCCTGTAAATTAAGCAATAATAAAATCTTGGGCCTATTCAACATTTTTCAATGATAGTCATTTTGGGTCCAATCGGTGTTATTTGGTCCAAATCATATATATATATAGAAGTAAGATGTTTAGAAAAAAGCCCAATTCATGAATATCTCATATATTCACTTCAATTAATCATCTTGCCAATTTTTAAAAGGGTAATTATTTGATATACCGACGGTGTAAATTTTGGACTCCACAAGCGGGTTGTGGAGATGACACATGTCCATTTTTTTAATTAATTAAGTTTTAAATATTTCAATCTAGTCCCTAAAGGACACATGTCACCCTTCAGGACCCGCTTGTGTAGTCTGCTAAACTCCACTGACGGTGTATTGTATAATTTGTCTTTTTAAAATGCATGACTATGACTATTTTACTAATACTAGATTTCACTTCCACGTGCGTTGCACGTGATCCATCGCGTTTAAATTAAATGAAAATTAAATTAATAATTAAAATTAATTAACACCGTATATGCAGTTTGCAAAACTTTTCCTGTAGTGGATTAAATAAATATATTAAATAAATTTAAGAATTAAACATTAAAAAATTTAAGGCTGATCCAATCGACCCGAAAAATCCAAAACCCAAATGACGAAGAACCCAATTGACCCGACGCCAAAACATGAACCAATCTGACCCGAGACCCAGCAGACCCGAGACCCGAACCCTGATGAGTCAAAAGCCGAATGAGCCGAGAAAATTACCTAGCTCATTTGACTTGTCCCAGATGATGATAACCCGAAACTCGCCCAACCCGCCTAATTGACATCTCTAACTTTATAAGTCAAAGAAAATAATTGTATGTTGCTCCTCTTTTTATTTTTAAAAATTTTAAATTCTTGTTATACCAATACACACCCCAAAAATAGAAACAGCCCAATCACTATAATTAAATTTTTAACTTAATTAGCTTTAGAAAATGATGAATAATTAATGATTAGACAATTAACAAAAAGTCTCAAATTTTTTAAAATTAAAATGGTAAAAATAAAATATTTATAAAAATATTGAATTTAATTTAAATGAAAATAGAGTTTTGAGTAGAATAAAATTGTAAAAGTTTATTTCTAAAAAAATTGTAAAAGTTTAAATAATGCCATAAAAAATTCTAATATATCAAGTTTTCTACTTAAAATAGTAAAATGGTAAACTGAAATAGTTATAAAGATATTAGATTTAATCAAATAAAAATAGAGTTTTTAGTTGAGTAAAATAGTAAAATGGTAAAATAAAATAGTTCTAAAGATATTAGATTTAATTAAATAAAAATAGAGTTTTTAGTTGAGTAAAACTATAAATCTAAATGGCAGTATAGAAATATATTTGACAAATAAGGGTATAATAGGTGATTCAAAAATTTTACAGATGAACGTACTTTTTAATATAGTATAGATAATATATATGATTAATTCGGTATTATATGATTGTTGAAGAATTCCAAAATTTTTAAATATATACTAATAAAAGAACCAAAACATACGGATAAAACAGCAAAAAGAAAAGACCAAAAAGATGGAAAAAAAAAAGAAAGAAAGAAAATACTATATAAATGATTTTATTAATATATAGTTGTATGTTATAAATACAACTTGGCATTTTGTATAATGAATATCAAACATTGTACGGAAGAATATGTTGCAATCTAATGAAAGCAAATTACAACAACATTGCACTAAACATAATAAACTATAAAACAATTGAGGGTATTGATTAAATTTGGAAAACTTTAAGCCAAAGTTTTTATTTTCTGCAATCGAACTTTTTAACATTTTGGAAAATCCGCCGGAGGTGGAAGCAAGGTTGTCTCCGGAGTTGGTCCGTTCTCAACCACGAAAGCAGTGGCCAGGCCCCAACCCAAATGCACGTCCAAGTGACAATGCATTATCCATGCACCTACATACATTATAAGTAACATCACAATTTCAATTAAATACACAAATTAATTAATCAAGAAAAAAAAAAGCTATATATGATTGGCTTATTAACCTTTTTACTCTCTAAATTATGATACAATGATATTTTGCTCACTGAATTTCAAATAGCAACAATTTATTCCCTATATTTTCAAGTTTAGGATCAGTTGAACTTTCAAAATTCTTTGGACAAATTATCTCGATTATAGTTTTAGGAGGCAAAATGTCCTTAGGCGCTCTATAATTTAAGGAAAAAAAAAGGTTAATAAGCATAAATGATTGGGATTTTGAAATTAAATTAACCTGGATTGTCGGCTATAAATCTGATGACAGCCCATCCTCCAGCAGGAACACCAATGGTGTTACGCACTTGTGGATTGACAAGGTTGAACTTCTTCGGATCAATGGCAGGGTTATAGTTCCCAAATCCTTGAGCCAATACGTGGAAATTGAAGCCATGGACATGCATGGGATGATTCTCCACTCCAAGAATAGCCGTATTTTGCAACACCATCTCCACCGTTGAGTTGAACTTAAGTTTCGTCACCTTTGTCACCTTCGGAGTAAGTGACAAACCTAAAATGTTGCCATTAATACTAGCATTAGTGTAGTCAAATTTGACCGGGGGATGGGCAGGGAAATCCGTCGTGAAAACACCTCCAATGTTGTAATAGAAAGCTTGTAACACCGAAAACTTCGTCGGCAAAACGAACGATTGGTTGTTCATGCTAGCTGAGCCTCTTGTGTTATTTGGACCCGCCGGACATACCATATTTTTCGGACATGTTTCCAATCCCAATCCGATCGTTACAAACATTCTATAGTTCACAATTCGGGGGACATCGACCCAATGGGGCCCACCCTTCAACCCTGTTAAGTTACTAGAAAACTTGTAGGCCGTTGGGGTGTCGTTGAAGGCTGGGAGTTTAGGCATTTTCGGCGGTTCTATTGAAGCACCGTCGTATTCGACAATTCCTGTGGTGGTAGTATTAGGGAAAGTTGGAATACCGGCGCTAATATATGCTGCGGCGGCCATGTAATAGGAGCCAACATGTTGATCCGTGGTTAGCAAAGCGTCCACTGTCTGGCCAGGGGCAACGACAATGACATCGGTGACATAAGGTTTGGTGTAGGCGGCATCAACAGCGACAACTTTCAGTTTGTGATTGGCTATCTTGTAAAAAAGCTGGTTGTTGAGTGCAGCGTTGATTATGCGTAAGAGATAGGTTTTTCCTTTCTCCACTATAAGCTTATATGTATCTGAAATGAGAATCATGTAACATAAACTATTAGTCCTACTACCAATATTTAACATATCAAAACTCAAATTGAGAGATTAATCTAATTTTTTTTTTGGCCAAAAGAGATTAATCTAATTTAATGTCCAAATTTTTGACCCTTGAATGATATAAATAGTGTTCACAATTTAACTTTCAAACTTCTATTTTGATCTTATTCAAAAGAGAGAGGTTACAAGTACTCATGATTTGTATTCAAGAATAACACTTGGTACAAATATAAGGGATATTTAGGTGTTTGGATACAATAATATATATTTTTTAGTTGTTTAGAGACATACAAATTTAAGGTAAAAAAATATAAGTACTATTTTTGAATGCAAATCATAAGTATTTATAGCTTTCTCCTATTCAAAAAATCAAAATATGATGATGGAATTGTTTAAAATAGAATTTTGAAAGGCTAAGTCCTCAGTTGAGGACAAAACATTCACTTTAGTCTTAATCTAGAACTTTTTAATCTGACTGATTGAGGGTAAAACGTGTCAAAATCAATTCAATTCGGAACAATCTGTCAAATAGGGGCACAACCTTTTCGTGGGATTAATTAGGATCGGAATGGGGACAAAAAGATTATGTCTCTATTTCACAAATGATCCTGAATTAAACTGATTTTTAAAGGTTTTACCACAATCAATCAAATTAAAATATTCCACCCAAATTAGGTATAAATTAAAACATTTTGCTCTGACCTAGCCGAGCAATTAGTTAATTTGAAATTGTCAATAGTTTGAGGGTGATGTGGATATTAATTATTAAGCCGATTTAAAAAAAAAGTAATCAAAGAATCAGGGGATTTACGGTTTTGAGAGCATGGATAGAGATCACCGGGCCACCCGTTTATTGTGAAAGCATCAGAATCCCTAGGAGGAATGCCGGTAGCAATTGCCTGGTCCTCAATATCAACGACATTACCATTCCACCACTCGCCTGCATTAAAATTAATTATTATAAATTATTATTTTATTACATTGTTCGTTAGGAAGTACCTTTAGGACATTCGTCAAACAATGATATGAAACATAATCAAATTAATTAATTAATGAGTGTTTAAGATAAGCGGCTAACTAATTACCTAACAAGATTGGGACTTCTCTGTGGGGCTTACGAAATGGATATGAGTGACCTTTTTTGGGTCGAATAATGAGTGCCCCATAGACCGTGGCTCGTAGCCATGAGACATGGGCGTGCCACCAAAGAGTCCCTTCTTGATCAGTTATGTTGAACTTGTATGTGTAATTATGTCCAGGGCGTATCGGACATTGAGTTATCATGTTCGGTCCATCTGCCCAGCAGCTCAGTTTTTGAAACACTCCATGCCTGTTCAAATAATAATATAAGTAATGAGACAAAACCTCTAGGTATTCGAGTATCACATTAATTGGATCCTGATTAGTTCAAAGTGAAATCGCATTGAATCTTAAATTTTGGGAAACTCTATCAGTATACCTTTTCTATATACTCACAAGACTCGAATTCAAAATTTTACTTAAAATACATCAGACTCACTTGATACGATGAGTATTAGTTAAGTTACATTATGTGTGAACATGAAGAATAGGTGCATAATATACTTGGGACCGAATAATTAAACGAAATTATGTTAAGTTAAGATTTATATAATATTGTATTAGAAATAGTAGTTAGAGTTGAGCAATATATAATTTGAATTTATGATTAACTATACATATAATAAATTGAATATTATATATACTTGATGTCATCAAAATGAAGATTGACAACATCTTTCGAACTAACAAATCAAGAACTGACTTTGGCTTATGATTAAGTAAAGATTGAAGACTCAAATTATATCATCAAATTATGTATGGAGTACTATACATAATCATTACATATTAGACTACAAGTCAAAGATATCTACTCATCAATATGAAAAGATAAAAACATAAATATTGAGCCGAAGTTAATTAATGATTGATAGAAACAGAAACGTGGAAGCTTAGTTAAAATGAAAAAACCAGTTTCTAACATAAACTTCATCAATTAGCAATATTTTTCATGATTATGACAATGATACTCACCAGTGGATAGTTAAGTTGTAAGGTGATCCATTACAGACACGAACAATAAGTGTGTCGCCTTCTTTGACATGGATTGTCGGGCCAGGAAGGCTGCCATTAACTGCTGTAATCACCTGGCGATGGCATAGCCGAGTAACAGTCAAGTTTTGCACCTGCAAAAGATCAAATTCAAGTTAGAAATGGAAACTTGAAGTTTTTTAAAACTAAAACATTGACGAAGTTGGAAAAATGGTTGGGAAATTTGGGCAGAGATTGTTACATCGAAAGTGTGTTCCACTATTGCAGCTGAAGCAATTGAAGCAAGCAAAAGGGCTAAATTGCAGACAAGGAAGAAAACAGGGCGCCCCATTTTTGAAGAAATGGGGGCAGAGCCAAAACAGAGAATAGAAGGAGAATTGTTTTTTGCTGGGGAAAATCAAAATTGGAACATATATTGAGAATTTGAGGTTCTTATTTATGTACTAATCATTTCTCTTTTCTGCCAGAATTTTTAAACATTTTGTGTTTGTTTTTTTCTGTGACGCAATCTATAGTATCAACTGGAACGCAAATTTTATCTAAATAATTTGTAATAGTCAATTAGTCTTAGAAATGTACAGCTTAGCTGAAAGGGCTTTAAAATAGTGTTGAAATGAGTTTTGAACTCACAATGGATGCCATGGGAGAGCCTCTTGTCATCTAACACATTAAATTTGTCAGTCCAAAATAATACTTTATTGTTAGAGTGTTAGCCAAAAGCATGATCCATATTATATATAATACAATTTGGGGATTTGATTCCCTTCTAGAAATTTGGTAATGGTAACCAATGAAAATGAATCATTACAAAATATGCAATTTACTCCTTAATACCATGGGAGACTTGAGCTGAATACCTCTAATTCGAATGGTTGTTTCAAGTGGTTCGGTAATTGTTCAGATTAAGTAAAATTTCGAGTTCAAGTCTTATGAATGGAGAAAATTAATGTTGGAAGAGCTTTTTCTCCTTAGTGAACCGACCCGATTAAAAAAAGATTAACTTGTAAATTTATTGAAGATCTCTAATTCTAATCCCAAAGACTCAAACCATCTCTACCAAAAGTGCAGTTATGAATAGGAATTTTTCTGTTGATAGCTTCATGAAAAATCTAATTTAATCCCAATCTAAAATTTGATGTTTCACTGTCTATAATTGGAGTTAGTTGTATTTTGGTGGATGTTTTGATGGTTAAGTGAAACTAAATAAATATATATGGTCTTATTCATGTAAGTCTAGCAATGATTGAATGTTACATGGAATCAGGCCAAAGTTAAAAGGGAAATTAATCAAAAATATGTTATCTCTGTCTTGGATAAATGTTTATATATCAAATATATCAACAGTAACAAATTAAATATAGTCCAAGGCATTTTTTAAAAAAAAAATATAGTCCAAGGTAATAATTGGTTGATTTTCAAGGGATTCATTCAACAATTTAATTAATTAACAAAAAATTAATATTCAAAGACATTGAGTATTTGTTAAAATTTCTCCAACATTACACGTTTCTTTCGTCATCTTCAATCTCATTCTCACCTCTTATGTAAAATTAGAAATTAAAAAAAAAATTGTTGTGAGAATAAAAAAATTAATTTCCTCGTACGTACTAATGATAATTTTCAAACTAATTAATATAGATTATTATCCCTTCCTCCGGCCGTTTGCTTGAACCTTATAAATTATTGATTGTCTAATTGCTAGCTAGCATCCTAGGCAATAGCACATTACTTAATTTAATTCAACGCCTCTTTCGTTCTCTTCTTAATTAATACTGCTGATTATGGCTCCGTTTACTAGAACGGTGCGGTAGCGGTGCGATTGACACTGTTTAGCAACTGTACAGATGAGATTACACTGTACATATTAGATTAGGTACTGTACAGATGAGATTATTAGAGCAGCGATTGAAACGGAGATTACACTTAAGCCTCCATTTGATCGGTGCATCGGTCCACCGACCAAACGACCGATAAATCAGTGCACTAAACATGACTTATAGCTTTGTTTTGATCGGATTAGGTTTCTTTTGTTTTTCCCTTACGTCTGTCTTTTTTTTTTTTATTGCCTCAAAAAAATTCTAAAATATATGTCCAAATGGTAATTGGAATTTGGTAAGCCTCTCGATTTTGTCTCACGTTTTATTCTCTAAATGATCTTCTTTTAATTAATCTTAATTTTTTTTAATTATGTTTTCCTTAAATAATGGCAATTGGCATAAATAAAATATTTTATAATGGGCCCTCACTAAGCCCGTAGATATGACTAACCCAAGTTCATTCTTATGGGCTTTGTATTGAGTATGAATTGCACTATATGCTATTTTAAATTTCTAACACATATAATTTATATGCAATTAACTATTAATTAAATTGATTTTGTAATCCCTTAGATTGGACTATATATCTATATATTCCTTTGAGTTAATTATATGCTCTGCGCATTCATATCTGATATATGTTACAAGAATATTTAACTTGAAACAAAGATTTTCTTAAAAATAAAGAATAAAAAACTCAAAATAAAGATATTTAATTTGGTAACATAAGGAAGGCATATATATATTAGGTGTTGGCCAAATCGTAGCCTAGCTGGATTATACAAATTTCAAGTTGAAGTATTTTTATTAAAATTGTTGACAATGGAGTGTGGAGACCAATTACTCCTCGGCAATCAATTTTAAATATATAGTATAGTTGTATTATTAATATTTTTGACAAGAATGGGGTTAATGAATATATAATGAAAAATGTAAATTATTTTGATAAAAAAGAATGTAAATTATTATTTCATCCAAAAATATATATATTGCCTTAAAACAATGACAGTAAAATCCAATCTATTAAAAGATTTAAAAAAATTAAAAGAAATGAAAAAAGAAACGAACCAGATAAATCAATAAGAATAAAAGAAAGGAATGTATAAAAATTAATAATAATTTAAAAGAAGGGGTATAAATATTGTATGATGAAAATTAGGTAAGGCCTTTGATCAGTCAACTATATCTAGCATTGCGGAAGATCTGCCGGCGGTGGAGGCAAGGTTGTCGTGGGAGTTGGTCCGTTCTCAACCACGAAGACAGTCGCCAGCCCCCATGGCAAGTGCACGTCTAAGTGGCAATGCATTATCCATACACCTATTGAAACGAAATATCGAAACCAAAATCAATTAAAGCTTTCACAACTAGAAATTAAGGTTAACCCAAACTTAAATCAAATTTACAAGAAGCTTATTAGTTTTTTTGCCCCATGAATTATGAGGTCAAAGATATTTTACACCATAAACTAAAATCAGGACAATTTATTCATTGAACTTTCCAAATTGAGGACAATTTACTCTATATATACCAGGGGTTTATTGTTTGAATTTGAGAAATTTAGGAAGCTAATTATTTTTAATTTGAGAATTTAGAGCCAATTGTCACGATTTGAAATTTATGATGCAAACACCTTAAAACAATAATTCAAGGGTAAAAAAAGTTAATAATTCATCATCATCATTAACTAATATAAGCAAAAGGCTAATTAAGGATCATAAAAAATTAACCTGGATTATTAGCTTGGAATCTGATAACAGCCCACCCTCCTACTGGCACAGCAATAGTGTTTCGAATTTGTGGATTGATGAAATTGAACTTCTTTCTGTCAACGGCAGGGTTATAATTCCCAAAACCTTGAGCTAAAACGTGAAAGTTATAGCCATGGAGATGCATGGGATGATTCTCAATTCCAATAATTGCCGTATTTTGAAAGACCAACTCCACCGTCGTGTTAAACTTTAGCTTCGTCACCTTTGTTCCTTTGGGAGCAAAGAGTAGCGGTAAATTGTTGTTAATGCTTGCGTTGGTGTAATCAAATTGAACCGGGGGATATGCAGGGAAATCCGTCGTGTAAACTCCACCAACTTTGGAGAAAAAGGCTTGCAACATAGACAATTTGATAGGCAAGACGAAGGATTCGTTGTTCATGCTGGCAGAAAATTTCGTCGCTAATGGACCCTGGCAAGTGGTGTTGGCTGGGCAGACATCAAGCGCCAACCCAATAGTGACGAACATATTATAGTCGACCTTGAGTGGGACCGGAACCCAATGTGGCCCATTTACCAACCCAATAATGTTAGAGTAAAATTTATGGGCCGTGGGAGTGTCGTTAAAAGCCGGAAGCACTGGCATTAGCGGCGTCGCTGAAGATGGAGCACCATCATAAACCAGGATACCCCTTGTTGTAGTATTATCAAACGGTGCACCAGCTGCACTTGCATATGGTCTAGCAGCCATGTAATATGACCCAACCGGTTGATCGGCAGTTAGCAAAACGTCGATGGTCTGGCCTGGGGCGGCAACCACCATGTCGGTGACATAAGGGGTGGTGTAACTAGCGTCAAGGGCCACAACTGTCAGCTTATGGTTGGCTATCTTGTAGAAGAGTTGGTTATTGAGTGCAGCATTGATAATACGTAAGAGGTAGGTCTTTCCTTGCTCCACCTTAAGCTTGTAAATTTCTGACGGAAAAGTTTACTAGATATAGTTAAATCAAAAATTTAATAATTGATAGAATTAAATTAAACCATTTAATATGTTGTGTATATTAATGATTTAATGTCTTTTTGCCTCCTGAAATTGTATAATTTTGACGTTTTGCTCTCTAAATTTTAATTTTGGACATTTTACCCCTTAAATTTGTAAATTGAAGCCATTTTAGTCCCTTTCAAACAATATTGATGATGTGGTCTGATGTGACCTTGGCACGTGGTATTTTTAAGAGGGACTAACATGTCCTCGTATTGCAAGTTTATGGGATAAAAAGTCCCAAATTAAAGTTTATGAGGCAAAAGGTCAATTTTAAATAAATTTAGAGGACAAAAAAGGACTTTAATAATATATTAATTACAGATTAATGACTTACGATTTCGAGAGCATATTGGATAGAGATCACCTGGCCGTCCATTTATTGTGAAAGCATTAGAAAGGTTAGGAACTGCACCAGTGGCAAGTGCCTGGCTCTGCACATCTACCACATTTGCATTCCACCACTCACCTGCAACGATAGGTATAAATGTTACTTATACTATTTTTTCGGACGGGTTTGAACGGATAACCCGATTCTGATCAGTAAACGGGTAACCTGACCCTAATTTGAATGTGTAGGGAGTTAGTGCATTAATGAATTATATATATATAATTATAATTAGTGGCAATTGCATGTAGTATTAAAAAATGGTGATGAATTAACTATTCTTAATATACCTAAGAGGATGGGAACTTCTCTATAAGGCTTAGGGAAGGGGTAAGAATGGCCTTCTCTGGGGCGGATGATGAGAGCACCGTACACGGTGGCTCGGAGAAATGAAACATGAGCATGCCACCAAAGGGTTCCTTCCTGTTCAATGACTCTGAACTTATAGGTGTATTTACTTCCCGGCCGGATTGGACATTGAGTAATCATATTAGGTCCATCTGCCCAGCCACTCAATTTCTGAAACACTCCATGCCTGCTCAACCCAATATCAATCATTATTAGTCCACCAACATAATGTATATTGCCATATATTATATACTATTTTTTTTTGAAGAAATATTATATACTACTTAAACTCCCCATATATGATTGAAGAATTAATATTATACTAAAAATAATAACCTTATAAACAGAGTACTCCATCTAAGAATATTCTAATTATTATTATTTTAAGTAGTGGTTAGAGGTGTACATGTACAATTCTTTTTATTAGTTAACATGGATCTCGTGGACTTTTAAAAATATATTATACAGAGAAAACAGAAAATATTTCCCCAAGAAATATACACATATATAAGTCAATAACAATAAGAAATTAATTAAATGAATAATAATTAAGTTGAATATAGAAATGGCTAGCACGTCTATACATATAGCAGGAAGGAAGATTTGATTGGTTGTAGGAAATCTTATGAATGTTTAGTCATATTTACATCAATTAATTAGTTGAATTAAAAAAAAAATTGGGTGGAAATAAAATAAATTGACTTGGATTTTTTGATGGGGAAAATTACCAGTGAATAGTCAAGTTGTAAGGTGACTTGTTATAGACATGAACAATAAGTGTGTCACCCTCTCGAACGCGGATTGTTGGACCAGGGAAGCTACCATTGACTGCTGTAATCACTTGCTTGTTGCATAGTCTATTAACTGTCAAATTTTGCACCTGCAATCCAATTCAAACAATCAAAATTTAGTTAATTAGGACCTAATCAAGGTGGCTAATTCGAAATGGCTTATTAGTTTTTTTGTCCCGTGAACTATAATGCTAAAGACATTTTATCTCCTAAATTTCAAATCGTAACAACTTGTTACTTAAATTTCCAAATTCATGACAATTTGCCTCATGAATTTTCAAAATTTAGGATAATTTACCCCTTAATGTAGGGGGCAAATTGTTCTGAATTTGGAAAGTTCAGGGCAAATTGTCTCAATTATATATAGTTTAGGAGGTAAAGTGTCCTTAACCCCATAATTTAGGAGGTAAAAAGTCTAATAAGCCAAATAGAAATGGACCTTTAAAGCTGATAAAAGGAAGATTAAGGTTATTTGTAAAAATTAGCTATAATTGGTTTAATTTAGTTGCAATTCATGGAATTGTAAATGAGAGGTTAATGGAAGTGGGAGAATTACATAGAATGTGTGCTCCACTATTTTTGAAGCTGAAGCTGTCGTTGATGAAGCTGCAGCAAGAAGAAGCAAAGCGCAAGCAATTAAGAAAACAGAGTGGCGCCCCATTTTGGAAAGAAGAGAAATGGAGAATATTGTTGCTTAATTTGCAGGGAATTTATGAGAAATGGAGAATGGAGAGCTTCTATTTATATTAGAAGTAGCCGAGCGGGTTCCTCGTGGAACCTGCGTAAGTGTAATTTTCAAAACAACTTGGTTTCATGATTTGCCAACTATAAGCCTTAAGCCTGCAAAATCCGAAATCAATAAAATACTTAGTAAGTTAGTATTATTATTAGTATAATAATAATAAGAAAATAAAAGTGGGTCATGATAAGCTAGGCATTTGGCACACAATTAACAACCTAGTATAGTACAAAAGTATTGGAAAATATATTTACTGCTATGTTTGAATTGGCAATGAGGCAATCAATGCGTTAGACATTGAATATGAAACGGAGGGAGTGTATATAATTATGCATTTATCTAACTTAAATTCTCATGATGATTTGATTTCTAATCTTATAGGTGCAACTCTAGAGAATTTTGGAACTTAATTGTGAAATTTGTATGAAACTGTATATGTATCTGAAGTGAAAGAGGATCAAATTTTGGAGCATTATTTTGTCGGAAACATTGATGTTGAGACTTGAGACTATGAATTTGAGCATAAAGATGTTGGATTTTTTTTTTTATCCCATCTGGTGCTCTGATTAATCCGGATTCGATCTGCGTCGCGCATCTGGTTATGGTGGGTGAGTCTCGTAACAGGGACAACTGCGTACTCAAGGTCTCGAATCTAAAACCTGCTTAAGTTAGAACAAGCCGCTTACCACTCAATCCAATTCCTTGGTATAGAGATATTAGATTTTGTCAGAAGACAGAGTGATAAAAAAGAGTTTGCAAGGATTTAATAACACAACAAGAATGAGCCCAAAATTACACCAAAACGGGCCCTCACTAAGCCCAAAGATATACTAACCCAAATTTATTCTTTCATGGGTGCTGCACCATTTTTACTATAATATTATTATATTTATTTAATTAATATAATTACAAGAATTAAGAATATTTAACTTGAAAAAACAATTTCCTAAAAAATAAAGCTATTTTGGCAATTAATGTAAAGAGCTGGATTATTCAAATTCCACATAGAAATATTATTTATTTCTATTGAAATGGTAGAAACTATAAGTGGGAGTGTGGAGACCAAAGTCGAAATATGGGAGATAAATTATTATTTCACCTTTTTTTTATATTCAAAAAAGAAGTATATCTTTTTCTTTCTCTAGCCTTTCTACGTAGAAATAGGTGCACCATATTTTATTTGATTATAAAAAGGACAATTTTCATTACCATATACAAATGAATATATAGTTACAATAAACAAGAGGAACAATTGAGTAGTTTTTGACTTTGGACAAGAATGTGTCAATGAATCATGTTGTGGGTAAAGTAAATTAATAGTACATCCAAGCCTTGAAACAATGGAAAATGAAAATCCAACCTATAAATATAACTCATTTTCAAAAAACAAAAAAGTTTCTAGCATTGTGGTAGATCTGCCGGCGGTGGAGGCAAGGTTGTGGCCGGCGTTGGTCCGTTCTCCACCACGAAGGCAGTCGCCAAACCCCATGGCAAGTGCACGTCTAGGTGGCAATGCATTATCCATACACCTGTGCAGTAATTGAAACGAAACATAGAAACCAAAATCAATCCTTTTTTTTTTTATTATTGCTTTCACGAAATCCTCGAGGCTAATAAAAAATTAATCCGTTAAACTATTGCTTTCATGAGTTCATTTTTAATTATTCTTATTAAATCAAATTTAAGAAGTCAAAGAAGATAAAAAATTAACCTGGATTATTAGCTACGAATCTGATGACAGCCCATCCTCCAACTGGCACGCCAATGGTGTTACGACTTTGTGGGTTGATGAGATTGAACTTCTGTCTATCGGTGGAAGCGTTAAAGTTTCCAAAACCTTGAGCCAAAACGTGGAAGTCAAAGCCATGGAGATGCATGGGATGATTCTCAATTCCAAGAATGGCCGTGTTTTGCAAGACAATCTCCACCGTCGAGTTGAACTTCAATTTCGTCACCTTAGTTCCTTTAGTGACGAAGAGTAGCGGTAAATTGCTGTTAATGCTAGCATTGGTGTAGTCAAATTGAATCAACGGATTGGCAGGGAAATCCGTCGTGAAAACTCCACCAACGTTGAAGAAATGGGCTTGCAACATAGACAAACTTGTAGGTAAAACGAAAGATTCGTTGTTCATGCTGGCGGCGAATCTTGAGATCCCCGGGATTGGACCCTGGCAAGTGGTGTTGGGCACGTTGGGTGGGCAAACTTCGAGTCCCAACCCAATAGTGACGAACATATTATAGTCCACCTTAAGCGGAACAGGGTTCCAATGCGGCGCACCTACTAACCCTGTAAGGTTGGTGTAAAATTTGTGGGCGGTGGGGGTGTCATTAAAAGCTGGAAGCGTCGGCATAAGCGGTGTCGCTGATGATGGGGCACCATTATAGACGACGAGACCCCTCGTGGTAGTATTATCAAACGGTATATTACCACCTAGGCTCATATAAGGTCTAGCAGCCATGTAATATGACCCAACCGGCTGATTGGCGGTTAGCAAAACGTCAACTGTCTGGCCAGGGGCGGCAACCACGACGTCAGTGGCATATGGGGTGGTGTAACTGGCGTCGACGGCCACAACCGTCAGGTTATGGTTGGCTATCTTGTAGAAGAGCTGGTTATTGAGTGCAGCGTTGATAATACGTAAGAGATAGGTCTTTCCTGGCTCTACATTAAGCTTATACGTTTCTGATGGGAAAATCATTAAATCAAACATTAATTATCACATATATAAGAATTAATCCATTTTTGTATATGTAATTAAGGATTTATTAATTAATTGATACTTACGATTTTGAGAACATGGGTAAAGATCACCGGGCCATCCATTTATTGTGTAAGCATCAGAAAGGTTAGGAGCTCCACCGACGGCAAGTGCTTGGTTCTCCACATCAATCACATTTGCATTCCACCACTCACCTGCAAATAATTATATTTAATTTTTAATTGCATGTTTATGGAAATTAGATCCTAATTAGATAATTGACTATACTTAAGAAGTATAAATTTAATGTATAGTTTTATAAGATGGGTGGTGAATTAAACTTTAATTAATTTATATATTATATACCTAGGAGGATGGGAACTTCTCTATAAGGCTTAGCGAAGGGGTAAGTTTGGCCTTCTCTAGGGCGGATGATGAGAGCACCGTAGACGGTGGCTCGGAGCCATGAAACATGAGCATGCCACCAAAGGGTTCCTTCCTGTTCAGTGATTTTGAACTTATAAGTGTATTTACTTCCCGGCCGGATTGGACATTGAGTAACCATGTTCGGTCCATCTGCCCAAGGACTCAATTTTTGAAACACTCCATGCCTGCTCAAGCCAATATTATTAGTCCAACAAAATTAAACCCTCCATATAGTATAATTAAAATGTATATAATAATTAATTACAATTCAATTTTAATTATTAAAGTAGTGGTTGGAATTAATGTGGACTAAAATATAATATACCCTGTTTTGGAATATTAACAAATCAAGAGCTGACTTCGCTTGACAATTGTATACATATATAAAAAAAAGAAGAGAAAATTCTTTTCCCAATTGAATATATAAGTCAATAAGAATTACAATAAATGAATAAGCAAGTTGATTAATATAGAAACAGCTTGGCCTTGCAGGGAAAGAAGATTTAATTGGTTGTAGGAAATATGATGCATATGTTTAGTTATATTTCATTGTCAATATAAATCAAGCCCATTAAATTGAAAAAAAGGGTAAAACTTAAATAAATAAATTTTGACTTGGGTTTTTGATGGGCAAATAATCACCAGTGAATAGTCAAGTTGTAAGGTGACTTATTATAGACATGAACAATAAGTGTGTCACCCTCTTGAACGCGGATTGTTGGACCAGGGAGGCTTCCATTTACTGCTGTAATCACTTGCCTGTTGCATAGCCTATTAATAGTCAAATTTTGCACCTGCATCCAATTCAAACAATCGAAAATTTATTAAGACATAATAATCAAGGTGGATAATTGAAATTGTGAAAGCTAATTAATCAAAGAGGGTAGTCTTCAAGGGACACCCAGCGGTTAAACTTAAAACTTGGGATTTCTTGCGAGAGGTCTCGAGTTCGGATTCTGGGATGGGTAGGATGGGATTTGGGAAAGGAAATGACTATCTCCTATTGTATAGCTCATTTAAATATTATATTCATGAGTAACAAAAAAAATCAGTGGGTAGATCATTTATTAAAGGAAAGTTAAGAGTATATTCATAAAAGCCATTGGCTTATTGCTATACGAAGTTTCTGCAATGCATGGATTTCCTTGAGGTGTAATGCAAAATTTTTGACTCTTTTGAACTGTAATTTGTTAATGAAAGGTTATAATGGAAGTGGGAAAATTACGAAGAATGAGTGCTCCACTATATTTGAAGCCGAAGCTGTTGAAGCAGCTGCAGCAAGAAGAACCAAAGCGCAAGCAAGCAAGAAAACAGAGCAGTTCCCCATTTTTTGAATCAAATATGAGACGAAGAGGAAAAAAATAGAGAGGGAAGGATTATGGATGGTTTGAAGGGAACGAGAGGGTTGTATTTATATTAGAACTAGTCGAGGATTGCTCGAGGAACCTGCGTCATTAACTTCGTGTGTTATAACTTTGAAAAGAACTCTTTTTTCGTTTAATTATTATTCAAGTGTCATGATTTGCCAACTATAGCCTGCGAATGCTTCAATATCCTAAATCAATTAAAAACTTCGTACAATATAATATAATAAAATAAAAGTGGGTCATGGATAGGAATTATTTGGCACACCATTGCGTAACAACCTAACCAAAAGAAGGATTGGCAAAAGAGGTTTTCTGGGTTTGGAAGTTTGAGTTTGGCAATCAATGCGTTAGTCGAACCTTCGTTATCTATGTGGGGATTAACTTTGGTGATCAAATTCTTCCATTAAAATAAAGGCAAATTAGAAGTCTTTGAGGATAGAATCTTGGCTGTTCAAGCAAAAAAAAAAAGTCGTTTCTGATTTTGATATGCTAATTGTTTCGAAGTTCTGACTATGACCCATGATGCCTAATGCCCTTGTAGTCCAAAGGGTCGAGTCGAGTCGAGTCGATGTCGACCAGTTCCTTTTTCGATCAATGCCTCAATCCAATTTCCAATTGAGGAAAATCTTTGGGATATTGGAATGTTTGTCAAAGTTTACTATGGCATTTCAAGAAATCTATAATTTCAGTGCTGCAAATTTAATAAGGGTAGAGGCAAACTTATCAAAGAGATTTGCCTTACTCATCAGCCTAGCTAGATCGTCCCACTCCCTGGCTAGTTCTAGCTGATGATCTTATTGTGCCGTGAACAACAAAATGACTGATTTTTTCGTGGGAAAAAGAAGGGACGAAATTTGCATAATAGCTACCTAGAGGCTAGAAATATTGTGTTCTTGTTGGTAATTAATAATTGAAAGGCCCAACTAATCAAGTTTATCAAATTGAATATTACTACAACCTAATATGGAATTGATTAATTCAAATGGGGAAATCGACCATTTAGAGAATTATTATAACATTGGTAAAAAGTAAAAACATATATACTTATCCTAAGTAAAAAACATTGGTAAAAAGTTGCGATGTATATATGTACCAAAAAAGTTGTGGCTATATATCAATATGGACACAAGAAAAATCATCATGTAACAACTATATGTTAGAATTGGGCATTATATTTTGTAATGTCTAGTTATTTAATTTGCCTTGTTTTGTGACTCTGTAATGCTTTTTGAGAAGTATCAATAAAGTTCATCGTTTAATGCCAAAAACAATTAACTACTATATGCTAATTATAAACTCTCTATAATAAGTATACATAGATATAACTAGCTAGCTAGCTATTATATTGCAATATATTTCTAACAAACCTTAATTATAGTAAGGATTTTACCCAAAAAAAGAAAGAAATAAAAGTTATTATTTGATACACCGTCAGTATAGTTTTTAGACTTTATAAGCGGGTTCAGAGATTGACAAGTACATTTTAATATTTCAATCTAGTCGCTAAGGGGACACATGTCACCCTTCTAGACTCACATGTGCAGTCTGCTAAACTTCATTAACAGTGTATTGAATAATTTCCCAAAAAAAATAGTCTTAATTAATGTTTGCCATATGTATGTATTTTGTCATTTTGATAGTCTTTGCATCTTTAATTTGCAGTTTGAACTTCGAAAATTTTGAGGATCTAATTATTATGGAATCAATTATGGGATAAATTATTCATGAAGCAAATCGAAAGCCCTTTTGATTGAAACTTATAATCTCTACTGTATTTTGGGGCCAAGTAAATGAAAATGGAAATGCTATGGGATTATATTCAAGAGTAAATATTTAATACCAATGTCTATATTTCGTAGAAAATATAACCATTTTTTAATTTCCGGCCTTCGGAGATTGATTTTATTCTAGGCGATGACAAATGTATGCCTAGAAACACTTCTAGTTGATGATCTCTTCATTCAAATTAAAAAAAAAAAATGAAGAGACAAATAAAAAAAGGAAAATGAAAGATTAGTCTTCATTGATTCATGATTTAGAGCTGGAATGCTTAGATCATACGCATAAAGTCAAACAACCAAGTTTTTGTGTCCGTTACAACTTTGAGCCAATCATGTTATACATTACATTAAACAATTTACGTAAGATTTTGGCTTTGACCATTTTTGAAGATAATAAATTTTGGCAAATTACATAAATCAAATAAAATGGGTATATTTCTAAAACACTACTTGGGAAGAATACATCAGAAATTAGGTAAGTCCCTTACATTATTTTTATAGTGAATAGCTTATGTCCCAAGTCTTTATCAAAACAGTTATCCGAAGACCCAAAGTGAGCCCTTAATTCTGATTTCTTTTATGCTTAATTTTTCCTTGTAAAAAATTTCATTTTGGGTTTTGTGTTAAGAAACAAATTAAGACACGTTTTGGGGTTGCCTTGTTTCATTATATGTTAGGTTAATAGAGTTGACTAAAATGTTTTTCCAGATAGATGAGGGTTTGGTTACTTGCCTTGGGATCAAAGACAAAGATATTGTTCCATACATATGCATGATCTCTTCTTGAGAGTCAAAGCTTTGCCACGTCCAATTAGTTAATTTGAATCCTCCAAGCAATAATGTATAGTGTAGGGGAATTTCTTTCCACGAAATGTTGTAAAAAATTCAACATGGGAAACCCATTTTTTTTTTTTTTATATATATGATGGAAAGAAAAACAGGTTTAAAACAGCTTAAATGACTCTAGGTCAGACAAGGCTCATAGCATCAGCTATGAGAAGTGATGAGATCCCCCGAGATGGAACCTCAAATATGTGTAAACCCAAATTAAGGTGATCAAAATGAGTGGTCATCCAATCAGCACAAGTATTAACTTCTCGATAAATATACTTGATTGTACACCGCCATGGTCTTGTAAGAAGTTTCTTGATTGCATCCATGGTAGTTTGGAGTAAGGTCCTAATGTGGCATGATAAACCCATTTTCAACATCTTATGTTTTGCCATACTTTATTTTGCATTTTATGTATAAGTACAAAATAATTGCTATAATTATCTTAATAATTCATTTTTAGACAAATCTTATCATCTATATATATATAGATTAATTACTGTCACAATCCACAAATTAGTTACTCCTACTAAGATCCAACTAATTAATCATCTCCTTCAAAAAAAGATCAACTAATGCTCAATACATTTAATTTTAAAGTTAAAGTTAGATAAGATAATTTACCTACATTATATCTAGCTAGGCATATACTATGTTTGAACATGTCAAATTCAAATTCCACCAAGATTTAACTTCAGAGTTGAAAACATGCCCTTTTTTCAGATTTCTTTGAGAGTGATAGCTATCTTAAAGTAGGAATTAAAATAAATTAATTAGAGAAACATTAATAAATCACAACATTAGCTTAAACTCAAAGCGAAGCATACCTAGTCGTCAAGTTCTTCAGAGTCATATATGCCATATATATATAGAGAGAGATTAATTAATGGCAAATTATATAATACACCGGCGGTGGAGTTTAGCAGACTACACAAGCCGGTTCTGAAGGGTGACATGTGTCCTCTGGGGACTAGATTTGAAATATTTAAAACTTAATTAATTAAAAAAATGGACATGTGTCAACTTCACAACTCGCTTATGGAGTCCAAAATTTACACCGCCCGTGAATCAAATAATTACTCTTAATTAATTTGGTGTTGAAAACAATTGAAAGAACTAATTACAACTTCAACTTGGTCCTCTGTTCATATATATTACTCCAGCAGCCAGCTAGCTAAATTTCATTGACTTGCATAATTAGATGATAAAAAATACAGCAAAGATTATATTATTATATATAGGATCAATTAAATATATGTAATTACAATTGGTAAACCGTTTTCAACCTATAAATATATAGATGCATGGGGCTATATATATTTTCAGATGTTGATTTGTTATTTTTTTAATCAACTTTTGGTTATATATATATATATATATGATTTAAATTATTAAATAAGTTAGTAGCAGAGGTTAAGTCAGTTTTTTTAATCAAATTAACACTTTGGTTGGGTCATTTATAGCAGGGGAAAAAAAGATAATAATATGTTCATCATGTTCATATATCAATTAATGATTAATGACTTTAATTAATTAACCTCTCTTTGATCATCTCATTGGTTGTAACTTATAATTTTCTTAAGGTACAAGTTTCAGAAACTTCTTAGTTTGGGTTAATCTTCCATAAGCTTTTAAGAGGTAAAAGAATTAAAATCATTATATTGATTCTTTGACTTATGTTTTTTTTTTCCTAATTAGTATTAAAAAAATATTATTAGTCAAACAGAGTTGCACCCATAAAAAACATAAGGTCAAACAGATTTTTGCTGCAAATTTAAGGAACAAGAAATATTCCAACAAATCAAAATGAAAACCCTGCATCTGACCTAATTAAACATTCCTAAAACAATATAATTAATCAAATGAGCCTGAAAAAATCAATATTTTAATCTAAGATTAATCATTAAATTTCCTATGTATAGTTGGGATTTGGGATGTTGAGAAGCATTTTTCAGGAAAAAAAAATTGATTAGTTAAGTAGCAAACTTGGAATGATTCAGAATTAATTGAAAATACTATAATCAGATAATATTCAAGGAAGTTGGATATATATATATATATAATTTAAGAAAAGACCATAGATATATATATATATATATCTAGAGCAACTAATGCTTAAATTCAATCAAAATTAATTAATTTGCAAGCTAAACGTGACATTTATTTTAAGCTACTTGATTAATAAGGAGAGGATCACTAAGAAAAAGAAACATATAGGCATATTATAATATGATTTTTTTTTCAATTTTTATATATACTTTTGGCCACAGTCCAGAGATGATAATACAGGTTAATGATTTATGAATATGTTAATTAGGAAATAGATATCTCAAAAAAAAATTAGGAAATAGAAAAAAAATGTTAATGAAGATGTTTATTCTATAGTTTTATTATAAATTGGGCTATAAACGTGCTTCAACCATGATACTTAAATAATTAATAAACTTGTCGGCCTAATTTCAGCCCATTTGAACTTTGAGAGTTCAACTGTTCATTTTTAGAGACCCGTTCAAGTGGCCCTGGCCCAATTCATTTGCATTCCATCAACTTAAGCCCAGTCCAAACCAGAGTTTATAAATTAAATTAATTTTATTTTTCAGCTAAAGAGTTAATTATAATAATTATTTAAATCAACAAAAAACCAAATAAAAAATCTATTCTTCTTTTTTTTTATACTAACACTTCGGTATCTAGTGGTCATATTGGGTTTCGATTAATCCAGGATCGAGTCGCATTGCACTCCATATGGGAAAAAGCTATCTCGCCACCTCTTCTCGTTATTCACAAGATTCGAATCCGAAACCTTACTTAAGAGACATTGAACTTTTTTCACTCAATTCAACATTTGTTAAAAAATCTATTCTTCTTACAATTTATCATGCAATGCAACTATACTAATAATACATTTTTTTTGCTAAAATAAATTTAAATATTACAAGGAAATTAATTAGAATAAATGAAAATTTACGATAAACATATAATTATCAACAAAAAGTTTTGTGATTGTCTTACTCCATGCTCTTCCAAGAATTTTTTTTATACGAATATCAAGTATTTGGTAATTACATTGGACTCGTACTATTTCAAAATCGATTCACATCAGACCTCATCTCAAACGGAAAAAAACTCTTATATTATTTATTTTCTGTGTCCACAAAACACGAACTCGATACTTATCTAAAAGACATTGTCCATCCAACCTTATCCAATATTTGTATATCTCTATTCTCTCCTTCATTAGAGAAAGTTGGGCATGTATAGAAAATGCAACAAATATGCATACTTTCTTGTCAATAATGCATAGATTTACTATGGGGAATGTAATCTTATGTACCCAAAAAAAAAATCTCATATACAATACACCTAAATTTCCTGATTTTTAGGGGGATTAAAATTATAATTGCCTGATTTATATGTGATTGTATGGTTTAATTAAGGTAAAATTACACTAAGTTAATCACGATTAAAGTCCAAAGCATACTAAATTAGCAGCCCATTGAAATGAACAGTGAGACTTTGACAGCACAGCAGCAGCTTTCCCGCCAATCTAAACCGTGGTCGCCGCTCAACGCTAGGGTAAAAAGTTTGTTAAGAATTGTCCAATTTTGATCCAACTTCAAATTACAAAACTACCCTCTCCATTTTTCCTTATTTTTTCAAGGGAAAAATTTTTTTTTTTTAAAATTGCAATTGCTTTCACCCCCAAAAAAATGCAATTGCCAATTATTTTTAATATTCTATAGTTTCTTTTATCCCGTTATTACTAAAAAGCAAAAGGAAAAATTTTCTTTTACTCATTTATTTGATTATTTCAAACATAATTATTTGAATTAAAAAACGATTTCTAATATATACTTACACTATTAAATTAGATAAAATCAAATTAAATATTTATCATTTCTTAAAACATTATTATATACTCCTTCATTATTTTACATTTATCAAGTAATTATGAAAATTTGTAAAAAAAAAATCACATTTTTTGATAGTAATTAAAAGGTAGGACAAATCCGTCAAGGCAAGAAAAGTTGGAGGGTAAAACCGTCAAAAGAAAAGGATTCCCAACAGCACTTGCCTAATAAATCTATTTTCAACTTGTCAGGCTTTGATTCTTCATGTAACAAACACTCTTTGCCGTTAAGTCAGGTACTCTGGAGACTGTCATCAAAACCACACTCACGAACTGATGGAAACGGAAATGGAAGAAGCCGTTGAGAACGGAAACGACATGACGGTTACAGAAGCCAACCTCCAATTATCCACTGATGGCGGCGATGTGGCTGAAGAAGGCGGTGGCGAAGGGGGAAGCCGCGATGATTCCACGGGCGGCGGCCGAACGAGAAAGGATCGAGTGAAGGGGCCATGGTCTCCTGAGGAAGATGCGATTTTGAGTGACCTGGTGAGTAAGTTCGGGCCGAGGAATTGGAGCTTGATTGCCCGAGGAATCGCCGGTCGTTCTGGCAAGTCGTGTCGGCTTCGTTGGTGTAATCAGCTTGACCCAGCCGTTAAGCGCAAGCCTTTTACTGGTATTAAAGTCTAAACCTTTTTAAATTTTTGATCTGGTTATATGGCTTTTTTCAATTCTGGGATTTGCTTCGGTATTTTTGCACGTTTGATTTATGTCGAACAGTCGAAGTTTATACCTTTGAGATAAATTATTGAAAATTCGGGCTATGCCATCTAATTGTCAGTAAAAGGTGAAGTGTTTTTATGTTTTCTTGTATCACCATTGACATAACAATCTTTAAAGAGCTATCCTTTGAGCGAAGAGGCATGTCAATTCCTCAGAATTTACACTGGAAAATAATGCTGAACTCCTTTTTTGTTTGCTTTTCTAGATTTAAGGATATGTGTGAGAGAAACAGAGACATTAGTGTAGTAAATAAAAATCAATGCAAGTAGCCAGCTTTTGCTTTGTAAAGGATTGATTCACATGTTCCTTAGAGAAATTGGACAGGAGTTGAGTTGTTTAGAAATGGGAGTAGCCCGGGGAAAATCAGAGAATCTGATTGCTAATAAGGGAATTGTCATTGGTTATAAAGTTAAGAGGGTTATCTTCACATCATACAGTTAATACATGCCAGAGACGCTAGTATTAACTTGCAACTTTTACTTCATCAGTGCTTTTACTGATGTATTGGTATTATGCATTTATACAGTTGGTCAGTGCAATTGGTCTTAGTAACTACTTGATGGACAATATGCCTTACAATGATGTATTTAATGCTTTCTGATAAACTTGAGCTGATTTTGATTTTTTTTCAGATGAGGAGGATCAGTTGATAATTTCGGCACATGCAGTGCATGGGAACAAATGGGCAGTGATTGCAAGGCTTCTACCTGGAAGGACAGATAATGCTATTAAAAATCACTGGAATTCCACATTGCGGCGTCGGTACATGGATCGTGGTAGAAAATCAGAATCTGGAAACATGGTGGAAGATGCTAGCTTGGACAGAACTAAGGCATCATCTGAGGAAACACTGTCATGTGCGGAGGACAGTTCATTCAGATCACTGGAAGGGAAAGATATAAGCTCCTTGGAAAAAGCAGATAATCAATTGAAGGGCAAAGCACTAACAGGGATTCAAACTAGTCGTGAATCGGTTGAACCAACTACTCTTTTCCGTCCTGTAGCCCGTGTCAGCGCTTTTAATGTCTATAATAATTTGGATGGACCAGAATTAGCTTCTCCATGTTCAAGGTCTGCTCCAATGCAAGGATCTCTTTGTAAATCTTCAAAGGCAGATGCTGGGATCTGCAAATTACTTGAAGGAGTTTACACTGAGCGTTTGGTTCCTCTAAAATGTGGTCATGGCTGTTGTGGGACTCAAAATGGTAGAAATCATAGTAACTCTTTGCTGGGGCCAGAATTTGTGGAATTCTCCGAACCTCCATCTTTTCCAAATTATGAACTGGCAACAGTAGCTGCTGATATAAGTAACCTTGCTTGGCTTAAAAGTGGATTGGAAAGTAACAGCATCAGGGCAACAGATGATGCATGTAGTGGTGCATCATCTCATAAATCTCAAGTTTACAAGGGACATTTAGAAGATAGTAGAATGAGTGATCATTTTCGTATTGAAGAAAGAAACAACAAGTTAATGGGCAGAATGACCAACTTGCTGTCAACATAGAGTAGGAGGCAATGGTACTTCGAGTTCAAGGTTCTGCAATCACCTTGGCATTGGTATGTATTATTGTCTAGGAGTTAGAAAATGATGAAGAATGATAGTTGATGATTTACGGTCTCCTGTGTCTTTGAAGGCAACACCAGTTGTTACCGACTGTCTTTGCAATGGTCAGATTGGCTGACAAATTCGATACAGGGGACCTTGCTTACATGTTCATTTTACAAACAATACCTGTTAATATCCCTGTATCAGCATGCACTGATGACAAAAATTGGAATATCATTGATTTACATTCTGATTACTTCTCTTCATCCTTTTCATTCTATTGTGTATTTGATTTTTGTCATTGCTAAGAATTGGGCTGAAGAAATATATACCCTAGTCCTGTTGGGCACTTGGGCTCAAGAATTCGTGAGCCGATAGCAAGGCAAAGGTATGCATACCCTAAAGTGAAGACTAAAACACACTGAACTAGAAACTTTGGTTAGATTGTAATTAAACATTTTAGGAGTGTTTGTAAAGTTGAAGAGAACATGGGATAAGAAGGTGGTATCTGGGTGAATATGTTGTGTTTTGTGCTTGAATGGCATATTAACATAGATGCCAAAGAGTAACATGGAGAAAAAGCATAAAGTAGGCTTGGTGTGTTTGTTTCTTAGGTGGAATGGCTATTAGGTGGATGATAATCAAGGCTAATTATCTTTCTTTTTCTTTTGATAGCAAATATCAGACTGAAAAGGTTGAAAGCTAGAGATGGTGCTGATGATAGAAAGTGGAATCCATCTGGTTTCACTAATAATCAGTGCCCATGGCTAATGAAAGAAACATGTTTGATGTATCCCTTTCAGGTTTCAGCAGTGACTCTCAAAAACCCTTTTCTCCAAAGTTCTGAAAACTGCAAAACTGCTTCTACTCTTTCCTGGATGTATATATCTTGAAAAAGACATACTTGGTATTGCTTCTACTCTTCATTTTCCTTAGAATTATACATTTTCAACACATATTCTTGATTGACATGAGAAATATGAGTCCAATTCTGTTTGTTTATGAATAGAAAGATTCAACTTCACTGTGCTGGCCAGGATGAATTGAATTCCCTGCAAATTTCAGTAGAAAAAAAGTTGGAAACGCAAGTAGCAGCAGACCCACTTGAGTTTGAACCGAACCACAAGTAATTCTCAAGTGTTTTAGTTAATTAATTGATTTTAAGTTGCTTGTCTTCTTCTAATTATTCCTTGGGGAACCAAAAAAAAAGAAGATAAAAAGGGGAATATATTAGATTCAACAAAAACGGAGGGGCTCATCAGCCCCACCACCACCATGGTTTTGACGTTTGAAAGCGATCCAAAACCGTTTTATTTCTTCATTTTTGGAGTAGTTGGTTTCAAATAACTTCCATTGCTATCTATTTATATACTTCTTTCATTGCAAATATACTTATCAAAGGATATTTTTAATCAAAGGGTGTTTATAGATTTTCATTTTATTTTGGAAAAGATTGTTCTTCAATCAGTTATCAACTTCAGATAAGGTAACGTACATACATTCCCGAGAAGAAAAAAAAAAGGTGACTGAGCGATTTGCCTTAAATGGCAAATAAACATATGGCTTTGGATCCAAAGCCAGGGCAGTGGTCCATTTTCAACGGACTCTTTTTTGCTCTCATCAATCCTCATTTCCAGATTACCAGTCGTGTCCTCAAAGCAATTTCACATTCCCCCCACCCACAATTACAATATTTTTTTATTTTGTATAATAATAATACTAAAATAAATACTATAATTACAATTTTCGAAACTGAAACATGGCCTATCAAGCTCATGTTCATTCTTAATTTTATAGATTTTTTGTAGTTCAATGCGACTCTTATAGAAGGCGAATATTCAATTCAGAATTAAAAGTTTGGAGAAGTAATCAATTCAGGTCTAATTTTTTAAAATCGAATCTAATTAGTTTAAAAGTTTGAATTCTCAATTAAATTAGGGTTTTTTACAGAATCTGTGTATGTAGTGCACTCGCCGTTAAGTATTAAACGGTTTTTTTTTATACGATAATAACACAATTTTACTTAACGACGCGTGTACAACATGCAAAGGTTTTTGTAAGAAATAGAACTAGATTGGCGACTAAAACTTTTAAATCTGATTAAATTCAATATATTCAACTTGAGGACTTCCACAAATTTTTAATTCTCTTTTTTAGGGAATTTTAATTTTTAATTCTCATTTGGATATTTACATGACTACTATAAATATGGGATCTAAATAATAAAAGAATTGAAGAAAAATAATGATAATAAGGATAATTGCATGCATCAGAATATAGGTAAACGGCCAGTCTTTATAAGTCCTATCTTCATCATAATTTTCTTATTGTCATTTACTCATTTTTTCTCATTAAACAAGTTGGCTTTACAGCAACTCTTTTCATTTGGAATTTTCTTTTCATCAATTTCTTTTTTTTATTAATTTATAAACTAAACAAAAAAGAATTTATTAATACAAAAACATTAAACAATTTTGGTAGCTTTTGTGTTATTCACGCAAACCGGCAAACGTCACACTGAGCTTGACTGGAGAGGTGGTCCACCTCCGGTCAAACCGCTTCTTCTTCTTCTACTTTTCTTTCTTTTTCCCTTGGATCACATGCTTTGCTTCGTAGCATTTCATTATGCAACTGCTCAAACTTACATTGATTTTATAGTTATAAGATTTTAATCAAACTTTCTAATTAAGAAACACAAGTAGTAACTTAAGAAGCTGAAGCTGCAATGCATTGAATAAAAATCTCTTACAGTTTCTCTTGACAATAAAAAATGGGCACTTAACGTACTGATTACTGCTTTCAGCTTAAAATCAAATACTTAATTCTCTTTTGTTTAATTCAATATCACCAAACCACAGAAGACAAGCCAAAATCCAATAAGGGCAGCTTAAACTTTTTTCTTACAAAATTACCCCTAATCATTATATAAAGTTTTAGGCTAATTTTGTCTGAAAAACGAGGATAAATCGGTCTTCTTATACGCTACAAGATAAAAGGTGAGAAACGACAAAACAAGGACTTTATTTTTCCGACAAGTAATTTTGTTGTTAACCTTAAAAATTCTTGTGTGTCGTATAAATGGATCATGTTCTTCTTAAGGAGTATGAACACCTTAAATCTTGACCGTCTGATTGTCGTAAAGATTCACACATCACTAAACTGATACCATCGGACGTACAGAATCTGTTTTCAGACAAAGATCCCAAAGTACCAACACCAAATCTTCCAACAACCTTGTTTCTCTGTCTTCGCTTCATTTTTTCTTTTTTCATTATTTTTTTGTTTAATTTGTGAAATTGTAAAGAAAAAGCAAAGAAAAAAAGAAAAGAAAAGAAAAGAAATCTCTTCTCAGTTCTCTGAGCACTCACTGCACGTTTCTGTTCTTCTTTGCAGTGCGTGTCTGAGTCTTCAACACTTGGAACAGAGCATCACTTCTTTAGTTCTTTGTCTTTGAACACCTCTTCTTCTTCTTCTTCTTCTTCTTAAGCTTCTCTTTCTTTGTCTTTGCCTTTTGCATTTTTCTTAACTACTGTCTAAATCTTTGTCATGTTTTCGCCTTTTGGTTTTCTGGGTCACTCTTATTTTGGGTTGTTCCAATTTCTAACATTTAATACAATTTTTTGTTAGTGGGACATTAATGGAGGTAAAGGGTCACCTAATCCAATAGTAACTTGTTTAAATTCTTACATTTTAACCAAACTTTGTTTCAAAACCCAGTTTTGGTCTTAAACTCCCAAGTTTTAGCTTTAGAGTTCTTTCAAAATGTCATCTTTAGAGATGTCCCATATCGATTTAGAGCAAGGGACTCACCGCCGGAACGAGAGTGACGTCAGCGCCGGTGAGGCTAGCGTTTGCTTTTCCGACGCCGACGAGGGTTCTTGTTACTCTCAGTTCTATTCAACTACCGGTGGCTCTTACGATGACTACAGTTTCACTTGCGCTTCTGACGGCGAGATTGGCGGCGACGTTTCAGACTCCAGAAGAGTGTCTTCTGTCTCCGATTGTTCAGTGGAGGTGGACATTCAAGGGGGAGTTCCTGAAATTAAGGTGCATTTGGCAAAAGTTGAGAAAGATTGTAGAATTTGCCATTTGGGTTTGGAAAGTAATAGCCATGAATCTGGTGTTCCTATTGAATTGGGTTGTTCTTGTAAGGATGATCTTGCTGCTGCTCATAAACAGTGTGCTGAGGCATGGTTTAAGATCAGAGGAAATAAGTAAGTAAAAAAAATTTTGGTTTTGATTCTTTACTTTTGGCTTTTGGTTAAAATTAGGTGTTTTGGTAAGTTTTTTTAACATTATCTACTAACTTTTGTTGATCATAATTGTAATTTGTTATATTTTGTTCTTTTGATGATTGCTTAGACTTGGGATTACTCTTTCTTGATAGTGTTTTTACAATTTGCTATATTTGTGTAGGCTTGAGGTAGAGTGATTGTAATAACTACCCATTAAAGCCTATGAAAAGGTGAAAAAAGTTTGATCATTTTGGGGTGTTAGTTTTGCAATCTTAATTAAATTAAGCTATAAGGTTTAAAGATGCATGTGGAAAGGAGGAATTTGCTTAATGGAAAAGAAAGTGGGAAGGATATTAGTACATTTATAAAGGAGGTTGATAGGAATTAAAGTTAAAGCTAAAGGCTTTAAAGCAGTGAGAACTCCTCATGATATGTCTAACTACACCGACAATTCTTTGCTGTTTTGTGCTTTTTTGAGGTTTAAGAATCTCTCTTTCTTTTCCTTTCCTAGTAGGAAAGTGGGGAATTGACCTTTCTTTGATGCATTCTCTAATCTTTGGTTGGAGATCATTGCTTTCCGGTGTGGCACTTTCGACTTTTTTTAATTCGCAGTTAGAGATTCCAGATTTCTTACTTGACATGATAAGGATTACTGATATTCCAGATAGCAAACCATTAGCGCAAGCCGTGATTATAGACTTTAGGGCTGATTTTCCCTTCTTATGTTCTGCAGTCCATCTGAATTGGTCCATCTAACATTAGAGTTTGGTGGTTGATTGGTCCCATGTTGACCTGGATGTTTTATTGATTGGATAAGATTTGAAACTCTTGAACAATTAATATGATCATCCTCCAAATTTAAACACCATTGTGATCTTCCAACTCATTTCTTACTTGGAAGCCAATTGGAAGGTCTTCATGAATTTAATTCACCAGTTTTTAACTAAGAATTTAATTTACATTGAATCCATCTTTCTACCTTTAGCATCAAAGGTCTATGCAACTTAGTCTTTTCTGATGTAATCACATAGAAAGATAGACTTAAACTTGCAATTGATGATGAATGCCACCTAGCTGCAATCTATGGTACCGAGTGTTGAAACTATGCATCAGATTGTTATCATTATGGATGCGCATGATTCATCATATAAAAAGAAAACAATGTCAAGGATACAGAAGTGGTAGCTTTAACTTTTAACCGAAATGCAGGGTGTGATGATTGGATATTGCATCATTAAATCTATAATAATGCTGCATGCTCCATTACTCATTGCTCATCATTATACATTATTCTTGTCTCAAATGCTATATTAGGTCCTTCTCATACTGAGTTTCTGGAATGTTGATCTTTTCTTCTTCATAATTTGATCATACCTTGCTCTTTACTAACTCGGTTTGCTTTATCTTTCTAGGACCTGTGAGATTTGTCATTCTATCGCACGCAATGTTGCTGGCGTGACTGAGGTTGAGACGATAGAGCAATCGAACGAGACCAATAGTTCCACGACTACAGCTGGAATCGCGGGAGCCCCACCCCATTCAGACCCTCGAAGCTTCTGGCATGGCCATCGCTTCCTCAACTTTCTCCTTGCTTGCATGGTATTTGCATTTGTCATATCATGGCTCTTTCACTTCAATGTGCCATCATCGTAAAATCTGTAGCACACTTCAAAAAATTGAAAAGAATGAAAATAAAAGAAACGGAATTACTGTAAAGAAGCATGGAGAATTTGTTACTAAGATGACGAGTAATGCGATAATCTAGAATCTTGCAATGGTTAATTAATAGGTATTTCAATTATACAACCCTCTCTCTTCTCCATACATGTAGAAAAGTTTGTTATATCTAATATATGCTCATTCATCATAATTTTCAAAGATGTTTCTTGCTTGTGTTCCAAAAAATAGGCAATCATTCACCGAACCCGGTCTTAGAAGAGTTCTTGATGATGTTCTTGTTCTGTAAATTTAGCAGGAGATGCAGTTTCTCCATGAAAATTTTCATTTTTCCATGGCTTGTGATTGTAAAGGATTATATTTGGTCGGAAATTGAACAAAATTAAAAATTTAGTGTCAAAAAAGCAGGTAGAAAGAGTTTTCTTTTTTAATTCAAGTGGGTGATTTTCACTTGGCAGAAATTTGTTAAGGCATTGCAAGTGCAATAATTAAGTACTGAAGTTGCTGTCGTATGGAACCTAACCAAACCAACTTGACTTGTAAGAGCTGGTTGTTAAAGCTAGTTGTACAGTTTTAGCTGCTCCTTACCAAGTCACATTTTCTCCTTGTCTGTTACTACGGTCCTTATAATTTTGGTCGTCACCTAGGGACAGAAAAATGATTCATAATTACAAAAAGATGCCAAAACAAGATTCTATCTTTTTACTGCCCTGTTTAGGAACAGTAATAAGGCAGAAGGAGCCGTGATTGGCTGGTAAATAGTTCTCATTGTTAACTTCGGGAGCTCAAATTAGGCTAATTGTTCAAATAAATGCTTACCTTAACCATGATGCTTGATTATGGCCCAATCTTTCAATTTGCTCGACTTAGGGTCCTACATTCTAATTTTGGTAAGGGTTTGACGTAATTGTTAACCATTGTGAGCGGCTCAAATAAGAGTGTGACTAATTGTTAACCATTATAAAACCGACACGTGGTACTTAAAAACGGATGTTATTAGGCCCTTGTTTGAACTAAAACGGTAACATTGAGCTCTAATTTGACCAAATTGAAAGGATAGACTCTAAATCAAATTAGGCCCTTATTTGAACTAAAACGGTAACATTGAGCTCTAATTCGACCAAATTGAAAGGATAGACACTAAATCGAGCTTTTTCCACAAAAACTAGGCTCTTATTTGAACATCTAGTCTTCAAATTAGTAATATACTTGCAACAAATATGTTTTGCATTAATAGTTGCAAAACAGACCCCAGTAAGTAAGAGATTTTTTTGGCCAAACAGTAAGTAAGAGATTGAACAAGCCAAAAAACCAACAATAAATATCAAAGAATTCCGCAATGCAGCAAAAACCCAGAATAAGAAATACATACAGGAGCCCTAAAGAAGACTAATGTGAGAGAATAAATAAATAAAACAATTGTAAAGGAAATCCTATACAGAAAATTCAGTTTTTGTTCCTTTTGGCTTCCAAATTAGTGCCATCTTTGAGTGTTTCTTGGCCATCACTCTCCATCCCAAGGCTAAACAAACAAGCGGCTTGAAGATACAAAGCCGTGGGCCACTCAGGGGAGACCACCTGCGCTTGCATGGCATCCCCAAGAGCCTCTTGCGGCCTATCATTCATCAAGTAAGACAAGCAGCGCCTGGCGTAGACGGTTGGCGACACCATGGTCCCGCCATCAATGAACTACAACATATATAAAAGACAGACAAGATCTTTGAGTCTTATCTTTGATGTTTTAAAACCTTCAAAAAATCTTTCTTGTATGTTATATACATTAATGCCCAAGTTGTCGACTTCAAAAGGGTATCTATATTTAATGAGTTTAATGCCTAAATGCAATGAATTTTTTCACAAGAAAATTATGTGGTGAGACATGTGGCAAAACCAAATATGTTTACTTTAACCCATATGAGAATGCTTTTTTGCTTCATTCCCTTGCTTTTGCTAAATTATTATGTTTATAATGAATTGAGCTTAGTATGAAACTTAGATTTTGCACATGGGGAACTTACCTGTGTATAGCAATCAATTGCAGTTGCAAAATCCCTTGCTCGGAAAGCAGTATCTCCATGTTTCTTAGAATTCAAGGTTTCCTGCATTTGGCTGGTCCACATTTGAAATGAAAGCTGAAATGACACACAAAACAAAATCATTTAGACAGAAATCACATGATTCATGAAGTAACATTAACCACAAAATTATGGATTTCACCATATGAACTGGTACAGAACCCGGTCTTTACTGTGACAGATTTTGCATTAAATTTGTTGGCCTGTGGATTGCTTTTGAAATTTGATAGCATTTCTTTTCATCTATTACCTTAATATGAGTATTTCTTCCTCAACCAGTCCAAGATTAAGATATGTCAAAACTAATGTCTGGTTTGCTTGCCAGTAATGTCTGGTTTTGCTGACATACACTTACAGAACTATATATATATATTTTACATCTCATATATATAGAACAGTATGGATGGAGTCGCGAACCTCATTAGCGATCCCTTCATCGTCTTTGTATCCAATCTTTTCCAATATTTCATGTATAGCAGTTAGATCCATCCTCAAGCAAGCCTCTCCGAAAGGTGTCAATGACAATGGCTGTTTTGAAGAAGCATTTTCTTGTTGAATTCCCATCAAAACGTATGATGGTACCTAGCAAAGCCCCATTAAATAAGAAATTTAAGCAGGGTTTAAAACAGATTGTCCGAAAGATTGAAATTTGAAGGACATGAAGAAATGAATGTACCAAACTGCACAAAATTACAACTAATTGACTTATGAACTTGTAGTAGTCAATTCAAGAAGAAATTATGTGGTACCTCTGCTTCCTTTTGCAGTGACATGAGAGATGTGACAAGGGACTTGGCGTTCGGCCTCTCACGAGCTTCATACTGCAAACAGCGAGAGGCTAGTTTCACTAACTCTGTTCCATCCTCATTAGAAAAATGGCCCTCCAAAGCTGAATCCATCAACATGAGAAAATTCTTGCCGCGGATCAAGTCAAGTGCCTAGAGACATGGCATACAGACACTTAATTAACCATGGACTAGGAAATGGAATCAAACAGCAGAAATAACAGTAATAGTAATTTTTCCCAATAGGATTTGACATGACTAAGCTGTCTAGCAAAGAGAACATCAGTAACATAGAACAAAAATCCTAATTGTAACAAAAATTATTGAGACAAGGAAAATTACATGGCTGGGAGGAATATGTTTGCCACTCATAAGATCTAGCAGCAAGGTTCCAAAGCTATACACAACACTTTCTGGTGTCACTCTACCTGCCAAATAAAAACACCCAGACTTTTAAATTAAGATTCCAAACTAATGCATTTCTTAATATGAAGAAGAAATCAGAAATGAATAGTTTAAAAACTTAACCTGTTCTGAGGTATTCTGGAGGTGTGAAAGCTAAGTTGGTACTATAACTCTTGCCATCTCTGCTATTCTTCATAAGTCCAAAGCAAGAAAGCCTGGGGTTACCATCCTGCCATAAAAAACCAAAACAAGCTTTCAAAAAAAATCAAAAACCCAGATGGCTAAAAAGGGTCATCTTTCAACAATCAAAATCTTCATGAAACATTACATTACATTATCAAACAAAATTCTGTAAGCATTGAGATCATGGTACAGAGCTCTTCCTTTACTGCTACAATACTCCAAAGCTTGAGCCAAATACAATGCCACCCTCAATCTCATTGCCCATTTCATCGGCTGATTTTCCCCTGCCAATTCAATTCCAACCCCATAACTTCTTTTTTCTTCACTTTATAAACTTAACTCTGAGAATTACAGAAAAAGCAGGAAAAAAATATTAACTTACAGTGAAAAAGATGCTTAGCCAGAGTTTCATTGGGCATAAACTCGGCGACCAATAATCTCTCCTCGCCTTCACAACAACAACCAATCAGATTCGCCAACCTCTCACTCCTTAAACTCCCAACAGCTCTTGCTTCATCCTAAAAACGTTTAAAAATTCAATCTTTTTACTTTACTCTGTTTTAAATAAGATTAATTTGGCAAAACAAAATGAAATGGCAATCTGGGTTTGAGTTAAAAACCGACGAGGAATTGGCGAGAATCCGGCCAGGCGTATCTGTTGAACCGTTTAACGGCAACCCAACGGTCATTATCGAGCTTCCCTTTGTAAACAACGTTTGGAGCTTTTTCACCATGTTCCGACACTATGCTGTCGGAAGAGAAACCGGATGTGGCAGCATTCAATTGGTCCAAGCTAAACTCACTGAAACTCGGCCATGTGTTGCCTCCATTCTCTGCATTGATTCACACTTTAAAGTTTAAACTCAACACAAAATGACAAAAGACAAAGATTTTTTTGTAAACAGAGAAACAAGAAGACAAAAGAGTGATTACCCAGATCGGAGGATTCAAGGACGGAAGCTTTAAGGTGAGACTGAAACCAGCAAATAGAGAATTTTGAACAACGAGCTCCCATTTTTTGGTTTTTAAGTCAAACGATCAAACGAAGAAGAATCAACGGCAAGTCAAATGATCAGACGTCGTACATTGCTGCTACAATCCCAAACTCTGATCGTCGTGAATCCAAAGTTCTTTCTTTTTCTTCTTTTCTGAGTTTGTTCTGGTTTTCAGCTTTAGTAGAACTTTTCAGTTTGGCCAAAGTTTTATTACACAAATTTCTTAAATTTTACGTATTTATTTAACCAATTCCGAAAAAGGGTTCCCTTTTCGGTTTCGGGTTTCAGCTTTTTTTCTACGATCTCATCATTTGCTTGCTTCCCTCTTTCATTCACTTTTTTTCAACTTTCTGGGTGGTTTTTTGTGGGAAAAATATGTTATGGTTATGGATATATGTGTTCTTGACGCGTAGGAAAAGCGAAGTGGGGAAGTCGAATGGAAAAATATCAAAGGGCTCGAATATAGTTTTGGTTTTGGTCAAAAGTCAAACAAATCTATGACGTGGAAAAAGCAGATTTACGCGATTGTGTGTCAGCTTGTTCTTAGATTTGGTAATGTTGCATTAAGAATTTGATTACTTTAATCACTTTCAAACTTGTTGAATTACATCTCTATCATATTATTATCCAATTCTGCTAATTATACTCATTGATGGAACCGTCGCATTAAGTTGATTCAAGTCTTATAAATTGAGAAAATGAACTTCGAAAGAGATTCTTATTTTTTGTATGATTTGATTGAGTGAAGAAACTTGATACTTTAAAACAAAATTTCAATTCAAGTATTGTGAATTAGGATAGTGATTAATGAACATTAGAAAAGTTTCAGGTTTAGGTCTGATCCGACTCGAATCCAAATTAGTAAGGATCAACTCGTACCAAAAACAAAAATCTTCCTTGAGAGGGACCTATTGACCATTTCCTCTTGATTGCATTTTCCCTCCCTCTTTCCTTTTTTCTATTTTGGCCATTCATGTTTTTCTTTTTGTTATTTTGGCTCAAAAGAATGTCTTTATTAGTTATAAAAAGAACTAAAAACAAGAACAAGAACAAAAGCATGCAATTAGGGTTCAAAAGGGTCAACATGATTTGTTGTTAATGTGTTAATTTAACTGAAAATGGGGAAAAGAATATGTACATTTTAGCAAATTTATGTAAGTCTCACGTTTTGGATGATACAAAATTCACCCCATGGAACAAGAATCGTGTTTTCATGAACTATGATCAGCATTATCATCTGGAAAATGATTCTTAAGGAAAAAGAAAATTGAAATTACAAGGCTTCATTGATATAATAGTATATTATATAATTGAAGAAAGTCTGTGAGAAATAGTGGGAAAACCATGTGATGATTGACAATGAAGCAAAGTTGTCATTTGAGTATTGACTCTTATCAAACTTTCATTTTGCAATAAACAGTATGGAATTCCAATAATGTCAATCCAAGATAACCTTAATCAATGGGAAATGAAGAAAAAGGTTGATGACTTTTTTCAAAAGAGATTGAATTTCAGGTAATTCATAACTTACCTATATAAAATAAATTATCTTTCCAATAAAGTAATTTGGAAATTTGAACTTCAGAATTTCTATCTGTTTACTGCATATTTTAACCATTATACTAAAAAAAGGTAACTATTATCCAAGCTAAAATGGAAGCAAACAATCAAGAAATGGACCCAAAGAAATCAGAAACAACAAAAATTTAATAAAAATAAAAATCCCTCTTCCAATTTCAACATGCCATGGTCATGACACTCATTCATGATCAACCCTAGAGTTCATGTCTGACAGGTGGTGACATAATTAGTACCACCCACTTAGGGTTCAAGAGGACCCATTTTGGCTTTTTCATGAAAAAAAAAATTTTAAAAGAGAGAAGAAGGCATGCAAAAGGATGAAAGTGGTCGTTATTCAGACATGCAACAATGATGAAAATTGTTTTGCAGCTCTTTATTATTTTCTTCCCTCAGCCTCCCAATCAAACATGCCATTGCCATTGTTCTTCCCACTCTTCTTCTTTATTGACCAACTTTTTTTCTTACAGCTTAAATTGCGCCAGCATGCTTACAAGATCACCGAAGAAAAATTATGGGCAGGGGCCTCTTTGCTGTCAAGTTGTCGACACAAGAGAGCCCACATGGGGATGAAACAGGGCAAGACTTAGCTGTTTTACAGCCCATTTTTGCTTGAAATTTTTATATATGGATATGGGAATACCCTTTTCTTTTGTTTAAATGATCCTTTCCAATGATGTTTTAGAGATAAGATGGATCCTATTCAAATTATGTATGCCTTGTTTTTCTGACAGAGTTTGTGGCCTTAGAGCACCAAAAAGGGAATGGAAAAATGTTTTTAAGTAATCAATCTTTATGAATCCTACTCATATCCACATGGTCTCTTTTAAATTTGGAAGTCATGTCGAACATGTTTTTGGTCCCTCCTTTATTACCGACAGTTACTTAAAAATGAGAATGTATTTGGTTTCAGGACCATGGCCATGTTGCATCTTGTGTTCTTCAACATGGCCACGCCTGCTTTTGTTGGATTCTAGGGCAGACAATTGTTTTTCTGGTTCTTAACATTTCAGATGGAATTATGGGATTTCAGAGGAATGATATGACTTTTGACTTATCATATTCTGAAAACGTAAGAGAATAATTAAAGACCCAATTAACTTTAGCAACGAAGAGAATAATTAAAGACCCAATTAACTTTAGCAACGAAATACTCGATTCCGAATTAGTCAGGATTTAATGTGGTTACCAGATACCGAATTAGTCAGGACTCAATGCAGTTACCAGATACCGAATGGTCCATACCAAAAAGACATGGCTAAATGCATAATCGGAAGAGTTTAAGAAATGGGTTACCAAAAAGACATGGCTAAACGCATATTCGGAAGAGTTTAAGAAAAGGGTTTAAAAGTGTAACAGCCTGGCTTGGTGATGGAAGGAAAAAGAAGCCCTTTCCTACAGATCATACAAAGGGACATAGAGACATATGCAATAAGCTTAGATCAGCAGCACATGCAACAGTTTAAAAGAAATGGAATGTCATGTGCTCCATCCTGTAAATGCAACATGGCCAATTAGTTGCAAGAATTCTAAAAGCCTGCCTACCCTTCCAAGTTCCAACTACTCCATGTTCTTACATCCTTAAATCACAATTTTAGTTGTCTTTCAGCCTTTAGTTGGCTTTCACTTCTATTAATATTCATATTTTCAAGTCCCCACCTGATATCCTGTCATGAAATATGGTACAATGTAAGAGATTTTAATTAAAGGTAGTCTTTCTCAATGGCCTTCGGCATTGAGACAACAAATTATATTTCAACATTCAACATTGTCGATAGAAACATTGGTGTTCCAACAGCTACAAGTAAAAGAGGGCATTATCAACACGAGAAAGAGAATAACAAGAAGAATGGGAACTTGGAAAATTCCATGATACATGTTGATGCTGATTATGGGTGATGGATTTAACAAAGACATTGCAGGACTGCAGTTTACAAGTGTGCATTACTCGAATTCTGTTAATCTTAAGAAATACAAATCAAATTTACCAGTCTTGGAAGAAGCTAAGCCTTTCAATCCAAAACCATATGGATTCAAGCAGCCCTATTACACGTTACAGCAGCAGCTTCCATCATCTATGCACCATTCATTGCATTATCGGCATGCATTCCATTGGTGGCATCATCCACAATCTTACCATTAACTTGAGTTCTCGGCCTCTAAACAATTAAACATAAGGTAAAACCATATCTAAATTAGATTATCACCCGATGAAGATATTCAAAGAAGAAATGAAAGTTAACGGATAAAATTGCCGTACCCAATCTGCAGGATCCACAGTGTTCCCATTCAAGAGCTTGTGATTCTCTTCTTTAGTCCTACCATCCTTGTCTTTGGTGCTCACTGGTAGCAACAGAGGTGAATTTCCACTGGTTCTGTCAGGCAACTCTGCAGCAATAATTTTAGTGTCAGAACCACTGATAAAGGTTATACCCCAACAAGAGGAGGAAGAAAAATGTAAACATTCTAACCTGGCAGTTTCTTGTCTATGAAGAATACCACTAAATTAACAGTATACCTGCAACCCAAAAAAAAAACATATTCTCAAACTAACTTCAAAAAATATGTAAAAATGATAAATAGAAAATTTTGAAAATGTACTTCATTTCATACCATGCAACAACTACATCAACCGTGTAATGTTTGCGTGATGCTATAATCAAGAGACTCTGAATGACTGCAACCAACCAAGCAAACTGCTTTATACACCTGCAATTATACCACAATACCCATCAGAAACCAATCAATTGTCTCTTTATATCTATGTTAAATTATCAAGCCAGAATCCATTGTCCAAAATAGATATTATAAACTGACGTACAGGGGAACCAATCACACATGGGTAAGACCTAATCAAAACATTTTGTAGCATTGTTAAAAACATGATACTTTAACATAATCTCTTGATATTCTTGCTTCCTTTACCCTTATCTTTGGAGTTAATGGCTACAATCAAGTAGTATAAATAATCTGCGCTTTACCTTCGAGTGCCATATTTCTGATAGGTGAGCACAAAGACCAGGGTGAAGATCATGTGTGATGAAAAAATCAAGTCACCGCAACCATAGATTACACCTCGAGGAACTGCAAATTTGACAAGCAAATGAGCCAAAATATTTATAAAAACAAAGCATATAATTATATTTTAAAGTGATAAATTGAAACTTTCAATGAAATAAGAATACATACAATTAATTAAGAGGACTTCTAGCACACTGTCGGGTTTTGGTAACCTGGCAAGCTTTGAACCCTGCAAAAAGCACAAGTTATCTACTAAACTGTTTTTAAGATCAAATTTCGTATCTTAAATTAACCCACTTAGAACAACATGTTCAGCACAAAGAAGTTTAACTCTACCTCTCGGCAATGATAATTTGGACCAGGAAGCTGAGTAGAATAGAATGTGATGATTCGGAGGAACTGAGAAGCCTGCAGCAAATACATAAACAGAGAGAAGAATTACTAAAATTAGTTCAACGACTTCAGCATTGAGTTTCATTCAATCAGACTTTGGAAAGATTATTGATGAAAAATGTACTTCAAAAGATGAACTCTTTTGTAATTGATATCCCATTTGAACTAAAAATAATTTCATTAGGGTCTGGGTTACCATTGCACAAGGGCTGGATGAGCTTATCAAATTGGAGTGGTAGAGAAGGAGGTCAACTACTCATCCAACAATACATAGGCATAATTTGACAGAAGGAAGAAACTAAACAACAAGGCCTATATTTTGTGCATATTTAATCAGAATAAAAGTATAGGCTAAGCATGAGTACTTACAACTAAAAACGCTAGCACCCTGCACCAAACTAGAACTGTGTAGATTTTTTTGCTCTTGAAGATGAATGGATGGAAAGTCCACTGCAATTAGAAATCGCAATGTTAGTAAAAACATAAGAACTAATGAAACTAATGAATGGTAATGGAATAATCAATAGAGAAGAATAAAATATCCAACAATAGAGGAATATCTTTACCAAGAAAAATGATACAAAGACAAAGGTGAAGACTGTCTCACTGATGTAGGCTTTATCTTGCCCAAGTTCCTGAATTTTTTAAGAAAATTAAATGTAAGAAAGCACTTCACCTAATAATGGGCACATAATAGAAAAAAGCAAAGAGGAAAAACAAAAGAAACTTGTTCTCACTGGAAGAAGAAAGAATCCAAGATCCTGAAGTGTTGGACCTGGTCTGTGTATATAATGAACTCCTCGGGCAGCTAGACCATGAATGTACTGCAGAGAAGAACTACACATTTCAGTCACAAAAAGAATGCTTATAGCCTTCTAACTATTAGATGACCATAAATAAGCATACTTGAGCTTTTGTAAATACAAACACTAAACAAGCTTGGATGATACAAAAAGCTTTTCAGAAGCAATGAGAAATAGCATACTAAGCTTAAACAACAGACAATGACATCGATTTTAGATCGAAATTTCCATTGCTAAAGCAATGATAGATGTTTATCTTATGCTGAAAGCACAAGCTTCATTTTTCTAAGTCTACAAGTATAAGAAACCATGATCATTACAGTCTACCGGATCCTACTTTTTTTCATCAAAACAAACATCTCAAATTTTTTGAAAAATAATGCTAGCTTTGTCACTCCCCTCAAATTGAATCCAAAGCAAAATTGTTTCAAATGCTAACAACTTTAAGGGGAGGGAATTAGGTAAGCATAGAAATGGGTTTCTTAATTTGAATAAGATGAAAAAACAAAATGAAACCTGAAATATGAGACCGGCAAGAAGGTATTTCCAATTCTCAAGAAGAAGGTTGATCTCTGTAGTTGTTTCTGCACAAATTCTCTTCCATAACTACAAAAAAACCCAAAAACAAAAAATGAACACCCAAACAGTCAAATAAAACAATCTCTTAAGAATTTCCATTTCTCGTCAACAACGAACAAGAAAAAAGAGAAGGGCAAGCAAAAGGGGAAAAAAACCTTTGAAGCTTCGCGACCAATGTAAAGCGTCATCTTGTTGTCGTGTAACAACCAGTTCCATAGTACTTCAAAACCCACCAGTTAAGGTCAACATCATTAAAAAACTGAAAAACCGTTCAATCTTCTGCAACCAAATCCCCTTTTACCAAAAACCTTAACCTCCGCTAAACACCCAAAGGGAGAAAAAGTTTAGGGAGAATTAATTTATGTTTCTCTTTCCTTCCTTCCTTCTAACCAACTTCAATCGACCCACAACTGCAAACGCCGCCGGTTAACCGAATCTTCAACCGATCAAAGACCCACGATCCACGATCAAGATCGAAAAGCAAATAAAAGGAATGGGGTGAGGAAGCAATAGGTTGAATTTGAAGACTGCTTCAGCGTCGATATAAATGAAGAAAGTTTTGGATTTTTCCCAAATAATATTAATATTAATAATTTTAAAAAAAAAAAAAACGAAAAAGAAAAGAAAAGTCTCTCAGATTCTGTTTCTCGGTCTACCTCTCTGTGTTTTCTTCTTTAATTTTTTTTTTTAATTTCTGGGTTATTCGCTGCTTTTTTCTTGCTCAAAAACGCGAGTTCAACACGGAGAGACAGTTGAGAAATGAGAATTGAGACAATGAAGCGAAAAGGGAAAAAAAAAATTATATATAAAGAGGCCTTTTTCACACTCTTTTTTTATTCCTACGAAAAAAAAAATAAAAGAAGCTTCGTCGCTAATATTATAAAACTAAACTTCTACTATTACTGGGCTGCGAAAGTGAAATAGAGAGGGACTCCGAGAGAAACTAGACTTATATTGGAGGAAGTTTATAACCCCTTAATTACTTCCATTAATTAATTATTACTAATTTAATTCAATTAAGGGTGGAAAAATTAAGAAACACGAGGACAAAAAGGGCAGATATTCTCCTTCTCGAAGGCACTCCTTTTGTTGTTCTATATTTTAAATTTTTCTACTAGTAGTATCAAGTAGTGATATTAGATTTTGTTGCCAAAAAGTCTTATTAGATCTTGATTAATATGGATTAGTCCGACTTAATTTATAGTAATAGATGTTGTTTTTGTGTTCTCTAGATCTTATAGTAGTTCGAGAGTTGAGTCTAATTATTTTTTACTTTTTCTAAACCTAATTCAATAAGTGTTGTTTTTGTGTTCTTCTGAGTTTATAGTGATTTGAAAGTTGAGAACTGAGGTTAATCATTTTTCACTAAAAACGCGTGACGAATTAAAACTCTCCCAACATTCTTTTAAAAAATCAAATTCGTATATTCACTTTCTGAAATCAGACTGTTTATAATTCTAACCAATTATTCATTAGTTTCTTACCTTATTAATAAAACTTATACTAATTTTAATCTTTTTTTTTTACAAACTTTAGTTATATTGAATTTCGATTAATTAAAAATTGAAATGGATTCTAAATATAAATAAACTTTTTTTTGCCGTAACAAATAAACTTATATAGTATCTATTTATAAATAAATAAACTTATCTAGTAGTAGTACTATTTTTCTCTACTACAAGTTTTTTTTTTTTTATCTAGCCCGGCCTTGGCCTGCAATTCCCCATTTCTGGGTAAATTTATTTTTCCAATTCTTATTGCTGCCCAAAAAAATGATGTATTTACAGAAATGACCCTGAAAAGATGGTGGGTGGACTGGGTGAGAGTCACGAGCGTCTCGGCTTACGAGAATTAACAGACTTTCTCCCTCGTCTGGATTTTCAAATTTTGAAACTTTTGAGAACAATAAAGTGTACCAACCCAAAACCCAAACCAATGGAAAATAAGTAAAATTGTTTTTATTAAACATAATTCAGGGAGATTAATTAATATAGTGGATGATTAAGCTAAAGTAATGTGTGAGTTAATTATGATTAAATTTTAGAGGAAGGGGACAAATCCACGTGGGAGACGCATGTTGAAGGCACCAACCTACAAATTTTGGGTAAAATTTTCTTTCATGTGCCAATATGCAATTACTCCTATTTTCTTATTTCAAAGTATGTCTGTCAATTTGTCATCTCTTGGTAACCTTTCCCTAATCTCACATGCTAATATTTTGCTAACTACAACTATATATGTTAAAAATTAAAATGTCATTACCATAATTTGGGATGAAGTACAAGTTGATGATATAACTAAAACTAACATCAAAATTGGTTAGGTTTGAGTCGAAGGAATTCGATATCTCTTAAATAAGATCTTGAATTGGAGTCTTATGAGTTAAGAAAATAAGATTCGATATAATTCGATACATAATGAAACAACACTAAAGTTATACTGATAAAACCAACAAGTGGTTGGTTCAAGTGGTTTGGCACTTGTTCCCCTTAAGCAAGGTCTCAGGTTCGAGTTTTGTGAATGGAGAAAACCATTGTTGGGAGAGTTTTACCCCATAGTGGGCCAACCCGGCTCGAACAAGGTTAACTTGTAAATTTACCAAAAAAAAAATTTATACTGATAAAGGTATATGTGGTCGATGTAGTACAAAGTATATTATTTTTTTTAAAGATGTACAAAATATGTTATTAGTTATGTTAGAGATCAGATCTTAACCATTAGAACTAACAATTCAATACTCTATCACCAGACGACAGATGGTTACTACCAAAGAAATTCTCCACTCACATTAAATATATAACCAAAGGGACATATTCATGTTTAATACTAGTACTATATTATAGAAAAATGACTATCTAATTAATTACTAAGTATTCGAGAGGTTTCCAAAATAAATATTTGAGAGGTGAAAGGAATGGCTAAAAGTAAATAAGTAGGAGTACTAAATAACTTTCTTGTGTGGATAAGAAAATATAGCTAGCAAATAGCATGTAAGAATGAATTGAGAAATAGATTGAAATAATTGATTGTACCATTTTTTTCCTTGTGTCAATTAATTGCACCACACTATTTCTCATATGGCGACTCATAATAATTCCATTATTGCCTTCTTGTTTATCTTTGAAATAATATTGGCTTACGTTTAATATATATTTTGATAAATTGAGAGTGGCTGACATCCACAGCTATGAATGATAAAATAGTCATTGAAATTGTTAAAAGATTAAAGTAAGATGACCCAATGACTTTTTTTCCAATTTTTTTATTCATTTCACTTTCAAATTTGCAATCGTTTTTTGGTTCGTAACAAATGAGAGTGAGAATTAGTGCGAATTACATAATCCCTAAAATCTTGTGTTTAATAACATCCGAATCTTGACCCAATAAACAAACAAATCCACATTAGGCAAATATCATATCGTAATCTTTTTTTAAGAATTGGCTCAAACTCGGAAATAAATTCTTTTCAAACTTGTATTTAGTGGGATTTTGCATAATATTGGACCCACTATGGCGTCAATTTTTAAATTAAAATGGCTCAAAGGGCCATTGGGGTTCAAAGATATTTTTGAAGCCACTATAAAGTTAATAATTGGTCATGTAAATCTTAGGTGAAACCACTTTTTTCCATGGTTTGATAATTGAGGAAATTGTTAGTAGTAATTTCTTTGGGTATTAGCAAGAAAGTTAAGTTGGTTTCTTTCTATGTTCATAATGTTCCCCATGCTACCATGTTGCATGTAAAAAGCAAAAGTGGGGAATCAATGATAGATGAAAATAATTGAAAACTATCATATTCCCATCTAGTATCAAGCCTTCTTCAAGTCATTATTTCATGGAAAATTATACAATACACCGTTAGAGAAGTTTACCAAGCTACATATACAGAGTTAACAGTTGACATGTGTCCTTTAAGGAATAGTTTTAAATTTTAAAAACAAAATTAACTCAAAAAATTGGTATGTGTCAATTCCTCACCTCATTTGTAAAGTACAAAATTTACACTATCACTATATCAAATAATAATCCTTATTTCATATATATTTATAAAATAAAAACAAATTTGAAGTTGAAGGATTATAATGTAATAATTAGAACTCCACAACTACAAGAAATTAAGAATATCTACTAACTAAAATTAAGAGTTCATCACTCTACCATTAGACTAGATGTCAAATGACTAAAAATTGAATTTTATAGGTTCTCTCAAAAAAAAAAAATTGAATTTTATAGAAATAGTACTAATATATTTTGAGTGGGGTGTAGTATTAGTAGTACTAATTGAGGTCATTACAACCTTTAACACCTTTTATTAAGAAAGTGGGATTAGTTTGTGGTGACAGTTAAGGGCAGTTATGCCAATTCAAGTACAAAAGTAAAGAATTGTCATTTATCAACAAAAAATTGGATATTAAAAAGAAAAAAGAAAAAAAAAATCACTAACGAGAAAGCCGATAGATAGTGGCAAAGAACAAGGAGTGCGGGCATAGTTCGTGGATTTCAACGAGTCAATAGTCAACGGTCGATATTGCCGACGGGCCGGCCGACCCGTCCTAACAACGTGTGATATATTTTTTTTTTCTTTCCTAAAAAACTAAGGGCGGGAAACGTGGTTGATGTTGGCCTTGTTTGGGGTTTTAGATTGAAAGAATCAGAAGGAAATTGATTTGGATGAATCAAAAAGATTTTTCAAGGGGAAGAAGCGACATGAAATGAAGCCCCAATGGCGGCTTTCTTGAAACTCGATGGCGACGTTTTCTGTTTTTGTCGTCGCTATTTCCTAACGAGCTAAACTCTGGTTATACGGTGTCGTTTTGGTCGTGTAATCAAATTCAATCCTTGATTATATCTTTACTTTTCATTTTGTCATTTGTGGCCAAAGATTTTTCATTTCAATGTTCATTTGTTCTTTTTTTATTTATCCTTTTGATGATGTATAAGCTAAGTTTCGATAAGGATAATCTTCTCTTTTTATTATTTTTTTTTTCGTACAAGCTCATAGTATTAAGAAATCACAATGGGTTTCGAGTGATTAACTAGAGTCGAGACTACTCAAATCTTGAATAAATCAGAAAAACTTTCTTAGCGTTTATTTCTTTCATTCACATTATTTAAATTCGAAAAATTTGTTTAAAAAACATCAAATTTCTTCCATTTGATATGACAAATTGACAATGTTAGTTTTAAATTATCTTTCCTTGAAACAAAGTACGGATCCAAATCCAATAATTGAATATAAAAATGGCAGATTACATAGTACATGATAATATCTCAACTAAAAGCTTATTTTAAACTTAATTAATTGAGTTAATTGTGTCATTTCTTATGTCAGAATACATATGAAGAGATCAAGCAAGTTGACAAGTTGCAAGTAATTAAGTTTATAAAGAACAATGGAAATGTGGGTTTAGACTTTTAGGAAATTAAATCTTGAATACTATATATATACTCAAAAGTCAATGAGAAGCCAAAAAAGTTCTTCATAATTAATCAAGCAGCCTAAACTAGCAATATTTCGAATTCACTGGTTCTGCCCATATCATGGTTAGGGCTAGGCCCCGGTGGGGGACCTTGCAAAAGGCCAGTCTTTGCTGGGTGGGCTAATTTGTTTGGTTCCTTCTTAGCTTTGCTTCTGTGTTTTTGCAGTGTGTGGTACCAAATTACCTATTGGGACATAGACATGAGCAGCACCTTTCAATTTACCTAACACAAATATCAGCCATCCCCTCTTTTTTGGGTGGGAAAAAAAAAAGTTTAGGGCTAAAAGTACGATGAATTAATCAATCATGAATTTTCGAACTCACAAATCGTCTTCCATTAAGGGTTTATGGTGACTCGAATTCAGGTGTCTTTCATTACTGATTCAAATCCTTACCATTTGATTTCTTTTCTTGGGTTTCACAGCTCTTGGGTTTATTACTTCAATTGCTTGATTTTCATTTCATGATTTCATCATCATAGAGAAAAGGTTTTAAAATGATAATGCTTTTGAATTGTCAATTTGATTAACCCTTATATATTATCTTTGTCAAATTAAATCATTCTTTTAATAGTTTTGAATATGTCATGTTAGTGTACGGTTGATGTTGAAGTTTCAATTTCTAGAAGATTTTTCGAATGAAAAACTGGTTTTTATATATATGATGACTTGACTTGAAATAATAAGATTTTTGGTTTGAACTTTGTATAATATTTAGAATGTTCTCACCAAAACTTGCAAGTTAGCAACTGACTGGGTCAATAATGTCTCTGAATCTTAACTTAAAAGTACGTCCTAGACTCCACCATAGGCACATGCTGCACCGTCCATGCACAGATACAGCTAACACTATAATGTAGTAAATTTAAGAATTTGGAATGAAATTTTTTCCCCCACTTTGATCGTGTGTTCTAAGTTCGTGACCAAAAGTTACACGTTCATAAGTTATATTATAGTTGGAATTTCTATCTTTTGTTTTAATGGAAATCATCTCTCCCCATCTTTGTGCCTCACTCCGTGCTCCATTCACCAAATCATATGCCACGTGTCCTTGTTATCATACTTTATTTGTTTTCAAGTTTTAACAAATAATAAAAATACCAATTAAACATCAGGTTTAACTCCAAATTAACAACAAATAATTATATATAAGGATTACTCCTAAATTTTAATATATTCAGTATAGGGTTTTAGAATGAAAATATAAAATTTAATTTAACTAGTCAAATAAGGAATAACACTAGAAACTGCACAAATGAAGCACAAAAAGGGGGGGAGAGGATTTTATTATTGCTTTTGTATACTCTTTTTCTATAGTAATTCTCTTCCTCTACAAATATATTATCTATAACTTAATTTTATGTCCACAGTTCAAACACGGAGCATTATAGATTTTCCAATTTTTCTTGTCAAAATTCTAATGGGATATATATATTTTAAAACCTTTTCCCTACACACTATTCAATTAAGATTATTATTATAAAAAATATTTGTCAAATGAAATCAAAGAAAGAAACACTAATGTTACTTTCATGTATAACGTAATGATTTGTAATAGTTCTTCTTTTTTGGCATTTTTGGCCATATGGCTTGATTATTAAGACACTGACAAACAACCAAAAAAACACAAGTTTTTATTATGACGGCAATTTTGAAATTGTCTCCTAAGAAATTTACACTTAACATGAAGACATTTGTCGATGTAGTTTTCAAACGCGGAGTTGTTTTGGATTTATTTTGGGGTATCAAATAAACAAAATAAAAATTGTCAATTAAGGTCTAGATTGTTTGATTTAGGAAACTTCTTGCGAACTTTTTTTTCCTTCCTCGAGAATTTTCTCCTTTTAAGTAGAAAATGAAAGAAAAGAAAAGAAAATAAAGATTGATTTTGATTTGGTTTATTGCTCAAAAAGGCTTTTGAATTCACACAAAACGACCAAATAAGCCCCTGAACTCTAATTGCAGTCAAATAAGCCTCTAAACTCTTTTAAAAGGCCAAATAAGCCCTTTTCAGACAGCTAAATGCTGAAATAAGTACTAAACGTTTTAAGATTTTCTCAAATAAGAATCAAAATACATAATTCCAACAAATTAAAACACATGCTTAGCAAATTTTTACAAATTAAGGAATTCTTAAATGAAAACCAATGCTTCTCATGCATACACGTTAAATTTGATAGAAAAATGATATTATCATATTAATTAAAAATCAAACTTTATTAATCAAAATAAATTCATTAAACGTAATATGATATAAAATTATCGTGTGCTTTTTAGTTTATATATATCTCACACACTAGTATTAACTTATATTGTATCCAATTTGTAAAAAAATATCAAGTATTTATTAGAATTTGTTGAAAATGTGTATTTTGATCCTTATTTGAGAAAATCTTAAAAAGTTTAGTCCTTATTTCAGCATTTAGCCATAAAAAAGGGTTTATTTGACCTTTTAAGAGAGTTTAGGGGCTTATTTGGCTGCAATTAGATTTCATGGACTTATTTGACCGTTTTGTGTAAGTTTAGGGGTCTTTTTGAGCAATAAGGCATTTTGATTTCTCTTGTTTAAACTAGACCAAATGGTCCAAAACTAGATTGGACAGGCTTGATTTAAGCCCAAAAATAATAAAATGGGCTTGAAATTGAAGCATTTTTGTTTGGCCCACTTCCGATTGAAGATTTGGACCAAACTGCTGCTGCTCCTCTCAAAGCTCAATCTTTGTTTCAGGTCCAAATTTATTTATTTTTCTGGCCAAAAAAAGTTATATATTTATTTATTTACATAGTAATAGAGGTATTAACCTGTAAAAAAGTTTCTCTAGTTTAAAATCATCTAACGCGACTCAATTTCGAATTAATCAATGTTCAATATGATTATCGAACATAAAGGCTAATTGGATATAAGCTCAATAATCCAAACTGATCACCAAGTCTTTGAGTTGGAAAATGTCTTTTTTTCCTTTTTTTATTGGGTTGAAACAGAGATGGGAGGATATGGATTTGATTTCCAGGCAATTTGTGATCATCTACAATACCAGTGTAGTTGGAGATTTTTATGTTGAATTAGTGGTCTTGGCAGATAATAATAAATATAAAAAAATAGGACACTCTATTTGAATACATGGTTAAATTAATAATAGTATAGTCCAACAAGAAAACAAAGAATATATTTTTGGATTTTACTTACACAAACAAAAGATTTTCCTCAAATGGACATATCATATATTTAATCAAAGTTTCTATCTGAAAAAAAATATATATATACATATCAATCAAAGTAGTACTATATATCTTAATTTAGCCTCCAATTTTGACCTATATTATTGAATGATAAGAACTGAAACCCTGACAATCCAAGTGAAATTCTAATAAAAAATGTTATATTTTCCTTTGCTAGTTGTTGAATTAAGCCATGTTTAATTTCCAACAAAATGTGTAATTTATCAACAAAGAAACAAAATTCATAATTACATGTATTGGTATTGCCTTGTTTGAAAAAACGTCTTATAAGAGATATTGCATAACCATGAAGAAAACATATTTAGTTTCAAATACCAAATCAATAAACTTTACTTTAACAAAATATTAAATCCATGTATAGACATTTTTGCTTCCCATGAATAATAGAACTAACTCTGAACTATTACAAAACTATGGCTTAAATCTTACAGTGTGACATGCATAAAAGCCACAGAAAGTTTCCAGAAAAAGTAGAGCCAAGAGCAAGAAAGTTGCTAGAACAGTGAGAAATTTCCATGACGAATATATGTATTTCTTCATTAGCTTATTCGTCTTCACCCTCATTGTATTGTCATAATAACTGTTGATTTTCGTAATAGCTTCATCAATGTTCATGTCCCTGTCTTTCGGCTGAATCGTTTCACTCAAATTATTGAACAATTTAGCAATCTCATCACTGGCCAAATCACCTTTAATGATGTCTGAATTCTTCAGCAAATTCACATCTTCATCATTGTCTATGATCCCATTCATTAATTGGGTGTATCGAGTGAAAGGCAATGATTCCGACCGATCCTTTGACAGGCTTTCGAATGCAACGAGATTTCTTAGAATCACTTCTGAAGTGAGCTTTGAGCTGAGGATTTTTTCTTGGTTAGACTTCGAGTTCAAGGTGATGAGAGGAAGTTCAAGTGTTTGGTTGTCGAATTTGATGTCTCTAATGCCTTCACAGATGGAGAATTTCACCCCTGTCTTTACGAGTTGGGAAGCTGTCGGAATCCAAGCTCTGTCTTTGTCGAAAAAATCATGTGTGGAAATTCCAAGGAGTTGAAGCGAAGTGAAAACCAAATTCAAAAGTTTTTCAGGAAGAGCTGCGAATTGGAATTGAAATTTTGATACTGAACCCAGGAACCTTCTGAAAACATTACAATCTGGTGGAGGGCTTAATGAACTTGAATTTCCCAAATTTTCATCAAATTTTGTCTCATCGAATTTCTGGAAAGAATTGATTCCTTCTTGTTTGGGACAAATCAATTGATAGAAAAGATCCAACAAATGCTTATAATTGACAACATCCGAAGCCGAAACTTTGCTGGCCGCCGGTAATTGAAGTGGAGAGATAGCTTCGATGAAGTCGATGTAACTTTGGAGGCGATCAAACCCATCATGGCAATTTTCTGAAATTGTTGTTAAGACTATCATTGGAATTTGAGTCTCAAGCATAAGCATATCTCTAATCACCATATCCAAATCTGGGTTCCTATCTGAAAAATCACCAAAAGGGTTAGTCCATGGAGACTTAGGTAAGTAATTTTTTTGGTAATATAGGGAAGAATGAAGCACTTTGAGCAGGGCTAAACCATCGATGGCCAATAACCATGCCAAAGTATCGTCTTGGATATATAAATGTGTTTGGTAACATGTCCGAATATTCGACACAAGTGTCCCCATCTGAACAAAAAGCTGTTGAAAATCAACCTTCAACCAATCCCTTTTTGCTGTCATGGCTGCTGCAACTTTGAACCTCTGCATCTGATAGAGCTTCGGCCGGAAATGATGATATGGTCCGAAAGCCAACATCTGGGGAGCATAAGCGACAGGATTTACAGAACGCAACGCTTCCGGCACTTCGAAGACAGAAACAAGAACTTCTTTGGCTTCTTTATTTTTCTCAAGGATGTCTTTGAGCTCCACCACCCATTCTTTTTCATTGTAAGAAGATGTGAAAATTGATTCTGAAAACATATTTCTTGACGACAAAATTTTCAATTTCTTACAACTCTCTCAAGTCTCTCAACCTTAACATCTCCTAAATGTTTATATATATAAAACCTGTTTTTTTTAACACTTCTTATCTACAATTAGTTGAATCCAAACGTGGATGCATGCTTAAGAATTTTATAAAGTCAACTTGCATTAGAAATAATCGAGAGGTTAATTAAGATTAAATAAAATAATTATGAAGTTGGTGTGACTTGAAAATGAAAGAGGACTTGGACTGAGTAAAAGTGATTAAGATGTCTCCAAAGTAGAGCTTTCCTTTCCAATTCAATGGGGCGACGAGTTGGCCATTTGTTAATTAAACTTATGTGAAGATTTTCTCACTTCCCACGTGGATTCTTCCAAATAAGCTTAATTGTCTGCGCCATTGAAAATTGAATCTGACACTAATTTTCTGCTCTGCCACTCACCTTAAAAGTTGAATCTTCTTTCCAGTTTTTTCCATGGTGATGAAATGAAAACGATTGATTTTGTTCCTTGCGAATAAATGGGCATGGAAAAACTGGAAAGATTGTCTGAAATGTCCTCAACAACCTTCCTCCCTCCTTCATTTTCCTCCCCAAATTGAATTCAAATATAAAACAACATTGGGGTTATATGGCGAAATTTGGGTTTTCAACATTTTCAGAAATTTTTTTAACCATGTCGGCCTTTTTTTTATGAGATGACAATTTTTAACGATTCCATTAGGGTGCTGTCCCAAAAAGGGTTATATGGCGAAATTTGGGTTTTCAAGGATTTAATTGGCCAAAATTACAGATTAAACTGTTGGCAGAGCTAGAAAGCTTATGGGCCAAATTTTTCATAATTAAAAAAAAAAAGAGAAGTAAACATAAGCAAAAGTTTTCTCATTTGGAATCCAACACGATTCAATTTCAAATTAATCTGTATTCATTGTGATTATTGAATACAAAGGCTAATTGAAAATGTTAGCTTCCAATTATCCCAAAATTAACTATAACTGATCAAGTCTTCGAGTTGGAGAATACCTTTCATTTTTCTTGATGTTGAAACAGAGATGGGATGATATGGATTTGATTTCCGGGCAATTTCTGATGCTCTCTCTCTCTATATATATATATATATATATATTTACACAATTGGATATTTTAAAGTTGAATTAGTGGTCATTGCCAGATGATAATAATAATAATAAATAAAAAAAACAGGAAACTATATTTGAACACATGATAAATAAATAATAGTATATTAAAACAAAGAATATGTATATTTTTGGATTTACTTGCCAAAACAAAAGCTTTTCTTCAAATGGATTTTGTTTTTGTTATTTTTTTTGTTTTTGTTTTTTTTTTTACATTAGTATTACCAAATAGCTAGGCGCGCTTCGCTGCGGCGACATCTTTTATCATTTGTACATATAACAATCTTCACACTCACCAATTTAAAGATCAATAGAAAAATATTACAAACCATTTTCTTAGAGTATTAATGGGGTTAATATAATAAAAGTTAAAAGTTAAAAAAATGGAATTAAAGGACTAATTAAATGTGTAAAACAAAAAAGTTCAAGGATGAAATTGTATAAAATATAAATATTTAAGGGCCTTAATGTAAAATTTATTGAGTTAAAGGGCCTATAAGAAATATTAAAGGGACTTAAAAGTATAAAATTGAAATATCCGAAAGTTACTGCATAAATAACCCTTTTTTTAAGTTGGCCATTGGGGTGACGCCGATCCCAATTTCACCACATGTAACCCCCTTATGAGAGGGAGTTATCATTATATATGTTTAAGATTTAGATTTAGATTTAGCCACAAACTGACCTATATAGCTATTGAATGATGATAACTTAAACCCTGACAATCCAAGTAAAATTCTAACCTTTCCCTAGTTGTTGAATTAAGCCATGTTAGAAACAAAAATCATAAATACATATATTGCTTGTTTGATAACAAATATTGATCATCAACATATAGAGAAAATACTGCATAAACATAAATGGAACATATTTGGTTTCAAATACAAATTGAAGAAACTTTATTTTAACAAATGTATACACATTTGCTTCGCCATGAATATTAGAATCGAACAACCATAAATTATTACATGCTCATTATAATGACTTAAATTTAACAGTTTGACATGCATAAAAGCCACAAAAAGTATCCAAAATAAGTAGAGCCAAGAGCAAGAAGGTTGCCAGAACAGTGAGGAATTTCCATGAGGAATATATGTATTTCTTCATCAGCTTATTCGTCTTCACCCTCGTTGTATTATCATAATAACTGTTGATTTTCGTAATAGCTTCATCTATGTTTATGTCCCTATCTTTCGGCTGAATCGTTTCACTCAATTTATTGAACAATTCAGCAATCTCGACACTGGCCAAATCCCCTTTAATAATGTTTGATGTCTTCAGCAAATTCACATCTTCGTCACTGTCTATGATGCCATTCATTAATTGGGTGTATCGAGTGAAGGGCAATGATTCCGACCGATCCTTCGACAGGCATTCGAATGCTACGAGATTTCTCAGAATCACTTCGGAAGTGAGCTTTGAGCTGAGGATTTTTTCTTGGTTAGGCTTCGAGTTCAAGGTGATGACAGGAAGTTGAAGTGTTTGGTTGTCGAATTTGATGTTTCTGATGCCTTCACAAATGGAGAAGTTCACCCCTGTCTTAGCGAGTTGTGAAGCTGTCGGAATCCAAGTTCTGTCTTTGTCGAAGAAATCGTGTGTGGATATTCCAAGTAGTTGAAGCGAAGTGAAAAGCAAATCCAGGAGTTTTTCAGGAAGAGATGCAAATTGGAATGCAAGTGTCGATAATGCAGCTAGGAACCTACTGAAAACATTACAGTCTGGGGGGCTTAATGAACTTGAATTTCCCACATTTTCATCATACTGCATCTGAAATATCTTACAAGAATTGGTTCCATCTTGTTTGGGACAAATCAATTGGTAAAAAAGATCCAACAAATGCTTATAATTCACAACATCCGAAGCTGAAACTTTGGTGGCCGGTAATTGAAGTGGAGATATAGCCTCAATGAAGTCGACGTAGCTTTGGAGGCCATCGGATTCTAAACCACCACGGCAGCTTTCTGATATTGTTGTTAAAACTATCATTGGAATTTGAGTCTCAAGCATAAGCATATCTCTAATGACCATATCCAAATCTGGGTTCCTTTTTGAAAAATCATCAAAAGGGTTCTTCCAGGGAGACTTGGCTAGGTTAATTTTGTAGTAATATAAGGAAGAATAAAGCACTTTTAGCAAGGCTAAACCATCAATGGCCATTAACCATGCCAACGTGTCGTCTTGGATGTATAAATGTGTTTGGTAACATTTCCGAATATTCGACACAAGTGTCTCAATTCGGACAACGAGTTGTTGAAAATCAACCTCCAACCAATCCCTTTGTGCTTTCATGGCTGCTGCAACTTTGAACCTCTGCATCTGATAGAGCTTCGGCCGAAAATGGTGATACGGTCCGAAGGCCAACAGCTGGGGAGCATAAGCGATAGGATTGACGGACCGTAGAGCTTCCGGTAGTTGGAAGACAGAAACAAGAACATGTTCAGCTTCTTTATTGTTGTCAAGGATGTGTTTGATCTCCACCACCCATTCTGTTTCATTGTAAGATGATGTGAAAATTGATTCGGAAAACATATTTTTGGACAAAATTAACTTTCTCACAACTCTCTTAGTGTCTCAAACCTTACCACCTCCTAAAAGTTTATATACAAAACTTATCAAGAATGAGTTGAATTAATAAAGTCAGCTTGCATTAGAATTAATCGAGAGAGTGGGATTAAAGAAATACAAGTGAATTAATTAATGAAGTTGGCGTGACTTGAAAATCAAAGAGGACTTGGTCTGAGTAAAAGTGAGTAAGTTGGTCATTTGTTAATTAAACTTACGTGAAGAATATATAGCAGCATTGTTTGCATGCGGGAATTAGAATTTCGGTAATTTTTAAGTAGTTTCCCATTCTTCCAATCAAGCTAAATTGTCTGCGCCATTGAAAATTGAATCTGCCAGATTCAAGCTTTTATTAAATTTTAACCGAAAGAAAACGATTGTTCCATTTCCAATTAAAGAGAAGTTTCTGCTCTACCCACATGAAATCTTCTCTCGAGTTTTTTCACAGTGACACTGACAATGATTAATGTTCTTGTTCCTTACGAATAAATGGGCACTAATTAAACTCAGCTCCTCCAAGCTTAGGCCCATGAATCATGATTTGTCTCAAGTTAGGTTTGAGTGATCGCTCATGTCCGAATTAAGGTTCAATTGGACATTTGAGCCTATGACCTTGTTTTATGTTTTCCGAATTAAGGCTATTAGTCACGGTCATCTAGGACCAAAAACGGTTAAGTTGCGCGCTGATGTTGTTCGTTTAAGTTTTTTTTTTTTTTTTTTTTTTTTTTTTTTTTTTTTTTNTTTTTTTTT